>JAXQQM020073511.1:0-97655 GCA_034641835.2 Pinus albicaulis | reverse complement strand
AGGGGATCCCGCTCCAACAGGCCCCCAACACAATCTTGTGACTTGTCCTGAGTCACAGGGGCACTGGGGTCTTCAGATTTGTCTATAGCTCCTCGATGGTAGGAATGAAGGGTGAAAGGATGCTCGCACTCTTCTTGGTTACACTTTGCACCATATCCACCAATTTCTATGAAGTTAGCCCTTCTGCAGCAATATTTATGCTCTGATACACTTGGTTCAAGTTCTTCACATCAGCATCGTGCAACAGCTTCATCACTTCATCAGCCTATGGCTTCATATTTTTTTTCACAAGGTGCTTCTTCCTACGCAGGTCCTCAAATTCATCATGCAAGATCTAACTTGTCTGTAACTAGGCCATCCTCTGAGCAGGTACAAATGTAGGCAGCACCTCCTGAAGGTCATCAAACACCTGCTCCTTGGTGCAGAATTCCTGTAAAATATTTCGGACAAGGGGATCCATCTGAAAGGATTTACACAGGTCCATAGTAGTCTCCAGTAACTCGGTTCGCTTATCCATTATGGTGGAAATACTTGTTGATGCTTCTTTGACTAAGGCCGCCAGCTGCATGTGCACTTCTGGGGGAGTTTTTGGCTGCAGATTGGCTTGCAACGTTGATATTTGTTGCTCGAAATCCACCTTTACTGCTTGTAATTCTGATAGGGAGGCTTTTAGCATTACTACAAGAATTTCAATTTTAACCTGTGGTGTGAAGGAAGCAGGATTTGCTACCTCTGGCAGGTCACCACATAGTTTATCAATCAAGTGTTCCAATTCTACCCACTGTGCTACTGCTGCCTGCTGCACTGTTTAGGCCTTGAGAGACTCTTCCATTTTTTCTGCGACCTTCTACTCAGCTTCACTCAGCTATTAGTGGATGTGCACCTCCTTGCACTACAACTCGTCTGTAATAATTGTTTGGGTTGCATGCAGCTTACCACTGGGCAGCATCAATAAATCTATCCCAACTTCTAGGTAGGTTTGCACCTGCGTGCGCAATTTAGGTTGCTCCATCGTGACCGCTGCTCCAGGGAAGGGGAAGATCCTACTGTCTATCGTGTTTATGATCAGGCTTGTATTCTTGCTCTCTTAAATCAACCTCACTTGATTCACACTCGCCTGGATGTTGTCGGTATTTAGCTGCAGCACCTACAATCCTATTTACAATGCTTTGACTACAACCTTGTATTTCTCTTTTAATGTACTCCACTTATCTTCAGAGGCTAATTCTATCACATATGCAATTTTATCCAGGTCCTCCTCCATCAAGGTGACATCCTTGTTGCCTCCGACCTTTGAGCCTTTCCTCTTCTTGTGTGAGCCCTTGGGGGCTTTTTGCATCGTGCTTTGTTCCTCTGGGAAACTTAGCTCCCATATCATTGAGGCCATATGTTCCTCCAATATCTAATTCAACTTCTCCTGCAGGCTCTTGCCCAATGTTTTTCTCAACCTCCTTTTCAACATCTTTCTGTGTGCTCGTCTATGCATCTTTGTCCTTCTCTATTGTCGTAGGGTCCTTGCTAGATGTGGAGGTTGTGATAGGTAGGGTGGAACCCATCCCAACCTTCCATGATGTTGGCCAAGTCACAATGACCTGACCAATCTTCGCCTCGGTGACCATAAAAGGTAGGTTGTACCAGACGGGTTTGTTGCATGCCCGGATCTGCACATGGTGCATAGTTACTTGGAAATCTACAATGGCGCGGTACTTATCATAAGAATTTGGGGATAATATGGGCCACGAGTGTATAACTACTGCCAGCGCACCTTCAAATAAAGCCTAGATAATTTTATTCTCCTTTACCATTTTTGGGTCGGGCGAATCCCATATATTGGCGTAGCGTGCTACTTCGCACACACCAGGCTCCACCTCTGGGAGGACTGCGCCCTCTTGCATCTCCCATGCCACCAAAGAAATTAAGAGTAATAACCAAGAGTAATAGAATTTATTCCCTTCATCTTGCGCCTCACACACGTTATCCAGAAACTCTCAGTGGAGGTATTGGGACCAGTTTTAGCTGACCCCCTTCTCACATTGTCCCATTAGCATGATGACGTGCATAGGGAATGCCTTAGGGTGACACTTACAAATCATTTTATAGCCCAGGAATAAGGTTCCTAAGTGTACTACCCGGTCCTTCATCTACTATACGAGAAACCCCTTGGAGTCTCGTCCTACCTTGTAGTCCTTTTTAACCTTTGCAGCTACCTTTAGCTCCTGGCTTTTCCCATACTGGGCCATGGGAGGGGGCCCCTTCTTGGACAGGCCAGTGATCCAGTGAATCAACACAACGTCAATTGGAATTCGACCTTGGATCCATAGGCATCCCTCATGCACTAGTGCTAGCAGCTGGCGCACATAGACAGTTGTAATGGGGTACCTCCTGATGTGAGGAATCCTCAGTAAATTAAGGATCTTAGCGTTGCTTAGCCCACGTGCCCATGGCATAGCTTCTACCTTAACAACATCATCATACAACACATGCTCCAAATAGTATTTTGGTGTTAGCTCGGGGAACGTTTCCTCGTTCGTCAGGTCATAATCATCAAATTTGACGAGGGGGTTCTTTCCAAACATGTCTCTATTAACATGAACGACCTGCGAGATCAATGAAATTTGCAGGTAGTCCCACACCACATATACATCCTTTGGCACTCGCACAAAGGGTCTGCACTGCTTGACATACTTCGTCACCATGAAATTGGCTGGATGAGCAGTGCCTCCTCAGTGGTGCTCATAGGTCTCTTGGTTGGCTCACCTGCGGGAGACCTATAATTCATTGCCTGGCGTGGGGATGTGAATTTTCGAGGTGACATCCGTGACTTGGAAGATGACCCCTTGGTCATCTTTCCCTTTCCTTTAGCCAATGTGGGCATGACTTCTTGCACTTCTGGTACTACTTCATGAACATCATTTGATCCAGCTCTGTAGATGCTGTGAGTGGGACATAGTGCTCTTTATATGGTGCACTCTCAGTGTTCGTGGTCGTAATTCTCGGTTTGAAGATTAATTCTAGGATACTCACGTAAGATGAGGGGGTTTCATGGCAAAACATACATTGCTAAGAGAAAAATTCATAGATAAGATCAACGCACAATATACTCAGACACCAAAGGAACCCAATGTGACCCATGTGTTGGGTATGTGTTATATTATTTCCATGACTAGCTCCACGTGCTAAGCATAGCAGGGGGATCAAAGGGGGGGTGGTTGCCCCCCATTTTGGGGTCCAGGGTAGTGCCTCGGAAAAAAAAATTTAGTGTGCGGACCCACTCATAGGCAAACCCACCCATGGTTTTGTGCATGAGGTTGCACATGGTTTTGGAGGACGATAGTTTTCGGCCCCTGGTATTTTGTAGATCCAGTCAAGGGAACTATGGTTATGTTCTAATCCAGGGTTAATGGATTGGGGTTTATGTATTCTTCTGCATGTATATATATGTGTTGTAACACTAAAAGGAATATAATGAAAAATCAAGTTGGTCGTCCCGATTTGGGATCCAGGGGAAAATCTCTGTGTTTATCTGTTTTATGTTTTGCGCTCTTGCTATTGTTTATTTTTGGTTTTTAGATTCATTTGTAGATAATTTATGTACAGGGTTAAAACCTACACCGTGCCCTTCATTTTAAAGGTGATCCAAGGTAAAAATGACTAGAAATTAATTAAATACATCTTACCCCCATAAAAAAGGTCAAAAATCCCGTAATATCTCCTTATTAAATGCAAAAAACCTGCTCCATTCAACTGTAAAATTTCTTTTTCACCCAGTTTTACTATTTCAATGGCTATTTTCTCCTATTTTGCACTACTTCTGCACTCTTGCCACACCTACCAGTGCATGCCCCTTGCGCAACACACAGAAAAGTGGATTCCCATTCTCCGGCCATATAGCCATTTGGTAGGCACATGGTTATACTATATGGCTTCAGTCAGCTTCCGTTGAAATACCCATGAAGACCCTCACCGCGCATTGTGGCCAAGTGCACCACACCTCCATTAGTCATTTATTTCGCAACATGCTTCTTGAACCTCCCTGGGTGGTGTGCAAACTAATTGTCATATAACAAAACCAAATCATCTTCTTTGAATGCCTTCAGTCAAATGTGTCTATTATGCCAAGCCTTTTTGCGTGCCTTCTGCACTTGTTGATGAAAGTTAGCAATGAAATGATCCTCCTCTAAGGCAACCAATTGCACTAAACATTCTTCCATGATGTCAGGCTCAACCATATTAGCGAATGTTGCGATGCATAGGCTTGGGACAATATATTCCATTGGCATGATTTCTTTTTTCCCATAAACCCTTTTGAAAGGTGTTTTCCCAATCAAATTTTTGCATGTGGTCCTATAAGCCCATAACACAGAAGGGATGCGCATGTCCCAATCATTCTGATTTACATTGCAGATCTTTGTGAGTGCATTCTCCAAGATTTTTTTGAAAGATTCTACTACACCATTTTCCTGAGGGTGGTAAGGGGTACTCTTCTGGTGATGTATTTGAAATTCCTCTATCAGAGCTTCAGTGGTTTCATTAAAAAAGTGCATACCCATATCACTCATCAATATCTTCTGGCACCAAAATCAAGTCAGGACATTTTCAAAAATCAAGTGTGCAACAGTATCTATAGTATAGTCCTTGAATTTCTTAGCTTCTGCCCATCTGGTGAAATAATATGTGGTAGTGATAATGTAGCGTGCACCAGTATTCTTCCTTAGAGGGTTAATAGGTCCCAAAAAATCTATAGCCCATTTATCAAAATCCTGCAGGGCCATCTGTGGCTACAAGGGCATTTCATCTTTGTGCGATGTCTTCGCCATTCTTTGGCATGCAACACAAGCCTGAAAATATGCATGTTCATAATTGTGTAGCATGGACCACCATAACCTAGCATGCAGTACCTTTTGGGCAGTGGCCTTCCCTGCATAGTGGCCTCCTGCCACAACCCCATGAGCCTCAACCAAGATGTCCTGCCTTTCATGTTACAAAACATACCTTCTTAACACTTCATACACTCCCAACTTGTAAAGTTGACTAGAAAATAGTGTAAAATTAGCTGCACATGAAACCAACTCCTTCTTTTACTGTACCGAATATTCAGTAAGCGCACTTCCAGTGGTCATAAAGTGAATAATATCGGCAAAGTTCCCATCAACCACGTTAATAGAAAAGAGTTGTGCATCAAGTAGTCCTTCCTCCAGACTGGTTGGTTCCTCCCCATTCTCAATGCGTGATAGATGATCAGGTCCAACATTCAATCTACCAGGCTTCACAATGATTTCAAAATCATATTCCTGAAATAGCAACAACCATCTACAAATATTCCCCCCAACACAGACTTATTGACCAGGTATTTCAAAGTAGAATGGTAAGTGAACATCTTGAAGTGCCCTCCTAATATCTAGTGCTTATATTTTTGCAAAGCATAGACCATGTCTAATCCTTCCCTTTTGGTGGTTGAGTAGTTGTGCTCTGCACTAGAGAGCTTCCTACTGGCAAAAGAAACGGGTGATCAATGTATCCCTCTTCTCGCTATTCTAAAACAACTCCAAGTTCTATACTAGATGCATCAACATGTATATGGAATACCTTGGACTAGTGTTAAAGTATTAGAATAGGTGCAGTAACCATCTTTTCCTTCAATAGCTCAAAGCTATTTTGACATTCCTCATCCCAGAAAAATGACACATCCTTTTCCAACAATTTCTCCATAGGCGCAGTGATCAAAGCATAGCCCTGAATGATTTTTCTGTAATATCGGGTGTGTCCCATAATGGAGTGTAGTTGTTTTTCATTAGTGGGGACTTCTAGGTTGATAATAACTAAAATCTTGGCTCGGTCTACCATCAACCCTTGCTGACACACAATATGGCCCAACAAGATTCCAAAAGGAACACATAATATACATTTATTTAAGTTAAGCGAATTCTAATGCTTCCTACAAGTGTCAAGTATCATGCGTAGGTTGGACATATGCTTCTTTACCAACCCAAACATAGTCTAGTCATCAAAATATACCTCCAAAAACTTGTGCATGAATTCTTTGAAAACATCTACTACTAACTCGTGATAAGATAGCATGTGCATTCTTTAATCCCAAAGGCATAATTGTGTATTGGAAGGAACCCCATTCCATTGCAAAAGTGGTCTTGCTTCAGTCTTATGGTGCAATCCATATCTGATGGTACCCTAAAAATACATCAGTGAATGAGTAAGCATCTTGTCTTCCCACATTATCAAATATCTCATCTGAAAATGGAGTAGGGAAGGGGTCATGAAAACATGCATCATTCATCTTACACAGATCTACACAAATCCTTATCTCTCTCTTGGTATTCTTTTCTTGAACCACCATGGGGCTCACCCAATCAGACTGATCCACAGGCTTGATGATTCATGTAGAAACCATATTCTCTAGTTCCTCTTTCACTTTCTGCTTATACTTAGGATTTAATCGATATGGTCGTTGATTTATAGGGCACGCATCTGGTTTCAGAATGATCTTCATAATGCCTAAATATCCAACAATTCCTTTGAGTTCATAGAAATTCATGGGAAATAGGTCTTGATACTCGGTTAATAGCTCCACAACCTTTCCCACTGTGTTATCACCCCAATAGTCTCCTATTTTGGCCAACTTGGGCTGATATTCTATCCCAACGTTGACTTCCTTTAACTTTAGAGGCTTAGTTACATCCACCATTCCTAATAAGGGCCCTACAACTGCACACTCCCCCTCGGACTCAAGGATGTTGAAATTCCTTGGATCTTATTATTTATCTTCTACTGATAGGTTCCTGTAGTTAATAATATCTTGCATTTGCGATTCCCATGCTAGTGCAACATTCTATCCAAGTGTTACACCATTTTTTGGTCATCTAACCTATTATCATTAGATGAACCCAAGTACACCATGTAAGACCAATTTTACCCTAAGTAAAATTGCTTTCACTATGTGAAATAACTTAGTAAAACACCTTTATTAAGTTGTTTAAGGTCTAAACAAGAAACCCCAAAAGGAAATAATAATCAAATCTATATTTGTTTATATTTCCTGGTCATATTTAACCCAAAACAAGGAAATTAATTAAATAAATCCTTATTTATTTGATTATTTCCTAGGAATAAGTTATTTAAATCATTATTTAAATAATATTCCTAGTTAAATTTGACTAAATAATTTATAAATAATTAAGTAAATCATTATTTATTTAATTATATTCCCACCATTTCCTTAAAATAATAAATAGATCATTTATTTATTTATTGTTTATAAATAAAGGAATTGACCCAAGTCAAAAATCCTTTTCCCTCCAACAAATATAATAAAATATTCCTAAAGGGTGGTTCTAGAATTTGATTAATGATGTTTTATTCATGCACCAAGTTCTAGATCGCCCTAATATTTTGTTATAAATAGAAGGGTTTTCCCCATTCATTAGTCACCTTTCATTGCATTAGATCACTCTAGATCTATAATCTTGGTCACATTCTCCATTTTTCCTTGTGAGCTCCCTTTGAGTTCTATGTTTGTCTAGGTTCTCTACACCAAAAAGAGAGAGAGATTTTAGATCTGAAATGCTGAGGACTTTCAAGAACCCATCCCATTGAGGAGAATCGGAAACACCTTTCTTGTTTTCCTCTTAGGTGCCCCATTTTTAATATAAAAATTCTTTCAAATACATTGTTCTTGTCTTGTCTATTGGATGCATGGAGCCATATTTTATTTTTACTGCTTAATGTCTTTTATGCTTAGATCTGGATTTGTGCAGCATTATTTGAATCAACTAACTGTAGACTTAAAGATATTGGAAGCCATAATTGATGTTAGGGCTATTTGTTATGCGTAGCTAAAGTGGTATTTTTCGATGAAAGATTCATACTAACACCAAGGATGGGAATCATCAAAGACAAGTACTTCTATATCCTGCAGGGCTTCGTCCAATCCCTTCGATCCCCTGACCAAGCCAAAGGTTGATAGAAAACTATCATTCATTGTAATCCAATGGCGAGTCCCTTAGCACAACTCTATTTCCAAAGACCATGTAGTAGGTATTGGTCCCAATGAATGGACAAACATGTGAACCCATTCGGACCAAGTCTTCTCATTCCAAACCTCCATGCATGTGGCCAGCTGTTTGAGCGAGTCACCCTGCCCATAAAAAAGCTTAGTTGGTGAGGTAGCAGGCTACTCAAAGTGCAACCTCATCATCCTGTTTCATTTCCCCCAGTCCTTAAAGCTCCCTTTGTGCATATCCCACCAACGCACTGGGGTTGCATGCATGGTAAGATCAAGTGCCAAAAACCTTCTCTCTTTCGAGACAACCTTTTTCAACTTTTCCAAAAATAGTACAACATGATCGAAATCATCAAAATAGGGTAATTATTTTTCCTATGAGGAGATGCATCAGAGATTTGTAGTGATCTTGAGGGAGCATAGCGTAGAAACATCATGCAGTCGATTCTTCCAGTTCTCCATCTCTCCATCCGAATCTGAGAAACATGAGCTATCTTTTTCCCAATTCAACATCCCATCGGTTGTAGGGTTAATCCAATCCTTGTCCCATGCAATCAGCTTGTAGATATGGTCAAATGATCTCCTTCACACACTGGTTCTCTATATATTTCTCCTTCCACCAGATCCAAAGGTACTATAACCCAAGTACCATTGTTTTCAAACATCATACTTCTACGCTTCAAATTAATGATGCCTCCCATATCGATGGCCCAGTCTAGCCCTAGCAGTGTAGGGTAGGGGTATACATCATCCATAATTTGTATCACTTCAAAATCTGCACGTACCTTCACTCCAGCAATGTCTTCCAGAACCTGTGGAAGTCTTCCAAGTGGGATGATCTTCTATTGATTGGCCATGCATAGCTGAATGGTGGACCACTCTAGCTTTGGTTCCCCCATCGTTTGCCAGGTCTACTTAGGTAGAACATTTACATCAGACCCTAATTCCAGGATGACTTGATCCATCTCATACACTCCAATTTGTATAGTCATATGCATCTCTCGACCAATTATCTTCGTAGTCTTGTATATTTTATTGGCACCCTTAGTCTCAGTTCCATTCAACTCCTTATCTACATAGTTATCTATCAAAGCTTGTAGATTTTCTACAACTTTTTGGTTACATAGTATCTTAATGCAGGCTTACAGGAAAAGTTTGACTTCATCATCAATCTTTGCTCCCATGATTGACTTCGATGTGGACCCACCTGCAGTAGCAAAATCCTTCTCGGCTTCTACAAAAATTACCTTTTCCTTTCACAGGTTGAGTCCTTCCTTCTTTTCATAGGCATTCCTGATCAATGGCTCTGCATCAGCCTTCTTTCCCTCATCTCCAACTATAGCAGCACCACTACGTGTAATTATGTCTATACTTGGATCATCATCGTGCGACTCAACTTTAACCATTTGTATGTTCTGTGTAGGTGCCTGTTGTTTCTTTTCCTGCATTCTAGTAATCAAAAAATGACAATATTCAATCACATGATTGAATTTTCTAAAATACCTGCAATACTGTTGCATAGGGTTTAAATAGTTGTGCACATCATGTCCAGTGTCTCAAAATTTATAGCAAATTAGTTGTCCTCGTCCATGAATTTGCGCCTCCACCTCTCCCTCCCCTTCCTCTTGTTAGAGATACTTCACACCCAGAGGGAGATGCTGGTGAAGATGGGTTAGCCTACACCCTATAGAGGTTGGAATTCTCCATCATTAGCTCGAATGTGCAGCCATGGTGCTCATCATGACCAAATGAAGAGAAAAAATTGCACCATTGTTGCTTTAGTTATGGCACATAACTTCATAATTGAGGGAAATGGTTTGTTTCATGCCTTCCAACTACCTTACAATCAACGCACCATAGTTAGGGAGTACCACTCAGCCCTGTAGCAACCCTGGGGCACAATGGATTTGGCCCTCCCACCTACATGTAGTCTTGAAACAACGTACACTAGTCTTTTGTATGACGAGAACCTTTACTACTTAAACACCATACATCTGAGGAAACTTCATTTCCTTTGTCTCTACGCAGGTTTTGAATCTCCAAGCACATCACTTCCAACTAGTTTTGAATATTTAGACTTCCAAATTGGTCATTAGCTCTAGGTGCAGCTTCTAGTTTCATGGAAAATTCAAGAGCTTCAGCCTGAGAATCAATCTTCTACTGATTCATAGGCTCGCGTAGGTGTGTAAAAAGCATGGAAATAAACCATTATTTATGCTACTTATCATCATAGATAAATCATCCCTCGCTGATGGTACACTTCAACTACTGATCTGCCTCCCAAACAAATTCATTCGACTCTTGTTTGATTTATTTCAACTCTGTTACGCACTGCGAGCAGGACTTGGGTTTTCTAAATTGCTGCTTTAAAGCATCCTTAATCTGAGCCATAGTAGGGTCAAATTGCTGAGTTAGATATCCCATAAACCAATCTAATGCACAACCTTTAAACACCATAGCCAGTTGTGCTCTCTTGATATCATGAGTGTTAATGTTTTGCACAGTCCATACTACATTTGCAATGAGCCAAAACCTATCCATGTCCTCATCTCCCACACCCTTGAAAGTGGGTAGCTTCATATGTGTAGCCATATCATCTCCTGGTGGTGGAGGAGGTGGAGTAGGAGATGAATTACCCTTGTGCGAATTTGACTGTGGAGTAGTAGGAGGGCTACCCTCACTGTTTGTAGCCTCCACACTCTCTGTATCACTATTTGGTGAGTTTCTCAGAGGGCTGTATATAGATCTGTCTCCTCTCTGATTAACCTGATAATACTTTTTATTGCACATAGTTATTTCTAGCTTGTTTGGGGTCATTCACTCAGTGTGACTTCACAAAACACCATTTTCACACAATAGCATCTTAATTAGCAAAGGAAAAGGGTGTATGAAATTACCCCTCAGACCTATGAAGAACCTCCTTTCAGTTGTATAATATGACACAAACTGATGTACTGCAAAATCTATTACAAACCCTCCCAAAATGTTGTCAGCCCAATGATCTACAATGAGGATGATGGAGTTATCAATCTACTCTAACTGTTGGATCAACTCAGGTGTCCACTAAGTGACCTTATCATCCTTGTAGCAAGTTTGGAACTCAACCAATCTTGATAACCAATCCTGTAATTCTTGTGCAAAGGTCACAAAGAAAATCTCATGAACCTTTCTGAAAATATATTGATGTTTCCAATATTTAGTCGACATATTTTTACTTTTGTTTTCCTTAATGGAAAATTCCTAAATTTTTTTCTCAAATAAGTCTTCTAACTCAGCCTTTGATGGTGGCCACATCACCCAATCTCTCTCAAAATTATCCTGGTCCCGACAAAGGAACCATTTTTTGGCTTGTGGGGTCCTGACCTAGGTTCGTAGTTAAACTTAACCAACAAAACCCTCTTACTACTAGCCCTTTGAGCAATGACCTACTTGCGCAGGTCAAAGTCTCAACTGAAGCAGTATGGGGGGGTGCTGAAACCAGGTTTACTGATGCAGAAATTATGCAAAAAACAAATACTTGCACACATTAAAGTGTGTGTTCCATTTACATAAAATCCTCATCCAAAATCTTCATAAAAAATACTTAGATTTAATACAAAATATATAAAATAAGAGAGAGCCAAACAAAAATAATAAAATAGGAAAATTACAAATTCAAACCCTTCTTTGTCAAATATTACATTTGTGGGACTCTCAGCTCTCGCCCCTTTACATAAACTCTCACACCATTTCTCTCTATATCTCTATCTTATTCCATTCTTTATATCTCTATCTCATCCTCATACAAAGCTCATACTTATACATAATTGTGGATTAATTTGAATCCATGATTTCCTCCACAAATAACTCAACCAAATTCTAAAATAGCTCTATCCATCTTTTGAATCAACTAAGTTCCATTTAAGGAGTTCATAATCCCTAAAATATCTATACAACTCAACTCCACTCATATCCTCAATTTATTAAGAGAATATTTACAATAAACCTCACACTCAAATTTTCCTCTCAATTTATTTAAAATCTACAAATTTATAAAATAATTAAAAAAAACATCACCCCCTAAATCACCCAAATATAAAATGACAATTAAGCATGATGCCCCTGCATCAGACTCCCCATGTAGAGAAGTTTCCATAGACTCCTTTCTATGAGGTCTGTCACTTTTCTGTAATAATGTGACAGCCACAAGTCTCAATGACTTGCTACCTCCAGGATTCCAAACTCTATTTTTCCGCTAGTCTTTTAAAGTATCAACTCCATTTTGTAATTTTGCACAAAATTCCCAGAATAGTATTTTCAGAACACTATTGAATGTAACTCCCGATTTTCCATACCACGTCATATTTATTTCGGGAAATACAAACTTGTGTAGAAACACTGATACCCATTCTTCTAGTCTCTCGGCTTTGAAAGAATCTCGAACTGGCTTTACATCAGCATCACCAACATCACTCATTCTATCAGCCGGATTCCATCTACCTCTACAACAATTAATTTTGAAAATTCCTCGGAGTAATTCCTCTTTGTCTGATGCTTCCGTCTCCAATTGCATTGAACACTCAAATTTCTAAAATGAAGAATAATCAATAACTTCTCCTTGATCACAACTATAGTCATTTATTTCCCCTATAGTAAAAAATTTCTCATCTGGCGATGAACCTGTATTCATCAAAAAATTATTAGTTTTAAAAATACAAGACCTTTCGGCCTCTTTTGATGCTGCAAGCACCAATCTCCCATCATAGACCTTCTGGATTTTAGTAAATCCTCTTTTGAATTGCTGGCTGCTTTCATCTTTATCCTGCTGGATTGATATTTATATTTCCTTTATATCTCTAAGGACACAACTTTCTTGTTGCTCCTGATTTTTCATCTCATATTCAAATACTTTCTGCTCAATTTCTTTGATTTCAACATCATATTTATTAATGCTACCTTTTGTACCTACAACCACATTATTATTTGAAGAGTCAAAGCATTCACTTAACTCTATAAAATTTAGAGACATTTCATCATTATCATGCATGGCAACTATAATATTTTCATTATCAGGCTCTGCAAGTTTCACTTCTCCTTTAGGTTCCTTGAGCCATCTTTCCAAGAACTCTATTTCCATTTGAAATCTTTCCAGCATTCCTCACAACCTTTATTCTCAGTTTCATTCCTCTTCTGGCAATCCTCCGGAGTTATCCTGTTATCTGTATCGCCACATTGAAAAATGATTTCATCAATTTAATTAAACAAATTCAGTTGTTTACATCCTTGGAGTATCACTATGGCACTTTCATTATGCTTCTACTCCAAAACAGCTTCAACTGGTTGTCTTACACCAAACAGGAATTCATCTAAGAATTCTTTCTCCTGCAATAAATTAGTACGTTCCTCCTCTAAAAGGAATTCTCCATCATACTTCACCTCAAGAGCTTTATTCATCTTTATGACAGTTTCACCAGATTTTCCACCATCTTCTGCACATCCTACAAACATACACAAACTATGAGATTTAAAAATATAAGGCTTCATAGCCTCATCTGCTTCCCTTGTCAACATAACTTCAAATTGTTTTGAACTATTCCAATAGTTCATGAGATCTTTCTCATTAACTTCTTCACCAAGAATTTCACCCTGTTCTGGTCCACAAATGGAAACTTCCATTTCTAACTCAGCTCCTCTGAGTTCTTCACATCTCAATTTCACACTCATCATCTACTTGAGCTTTCTCAGCTCTTCTGTTAACTGCATATTTACCTGTTGATTCCTCTTTTCTTGTAGCCTCTGCCATTTCACTTTCTTCCTCATGGTCCAACCATGTCTCTGGTCTTTCGTATTTCTCTACAACAATTCCATCAATAACTCAAGATGGACTGTTATCTCATCCTTCTCCCTCTCATATTCTTCATCAATCAACTGCTTCCATATGCCATTTTCCTTGGCATCTTCCTTCTTCCTTATTCTATTGCAGTCTTTCTCAAAACCTCTAAAATGACTATCAATAGTCATCTTCTCCTCCTTTGCGAACTTCATCTGTTCACCTATGGATTTAATTCAATCCCCTCTTCAGCAAGCCTTCATACTTGCCATCCAACAATGCAAGTTCTCTTCTTGCACTTGACCTCATGGCATCTTTTGATTCTCTGCCTTGGAATCATTTATGGGAAACTCTCTTGCTCCTTTCTTTCTGAAAACAACAACTGCAGTATTTCTTGCGTTACAATGACCAAACTCTTTGGGTTTTGGGCTCCTTCGATCATGCACCCAATTACATTCAAAAATTTGACTTAATTTAAGACTCTTTAACTCTAGACTTGACATCAACTCTTCATCTTGGATGAAAAATGCACCCTTTTGTACAATAACTCAATGGTTTAACTTGACTCAAGCTATCCAAATTTTTTCATTTGACCTTAATATCTTATTTGACTTCAATTCTTGACCTAACAATTACAATAGTGGATATTTTGACTCTAATTCAAGTTATACAATATACCAATGAACATCCACCCTTAATACATTCTCATTATGTAAAATCTTCACTCTACCAATTCTCTCTCATACTCCATTCTTATGATAATATCATAAGTCACTAATTATATCATCTCCCATTACTCACATGATACTTAAGCCTTTAAATTGAAATGCAATCCACTTTTCCCAAGATTTATTTATGATGCAATAAAATAAACCATTTAATTTTCAACATTTAAGATACCTTTTGAAAATGAATTTTCATACCTTACATTCCCTTCAAGGTTATTTAATAAACCTTTTCTTTGCAATTTCAACTCTTCAGACATCATTCCTCTATTTCATTCTTATCACTGTGAATATTCACATGCCCTTCATTGCCATTGTACAAAACAATATACCATAACCTCTTCAACACACTCACCATATTAGAGAAGATAATTTTCCTGCACTTCCATGTAGCTCCTTGTTTGTAGTGACGGTTCTCATGAAACACCGTCTCTCTTCACTGCACAAAAAAATTCCTTCATAGGAAATTTCCAAAACTTTCTTTTAACATGGTGGCATCAACATATTTCTTTGGCAGTAACAAACAAAAACCGCACTATCTTCTGAAGAAAATAATGTGAACATTTTCACATGTGCCACAAGCAATGATCAATCATGATCTTTAACTCATGGAAATCATAGATTCTCCTTTACAGGCTTTCTCCTCCATGTAGATCTCAGTTATCACAACTTCAAAATGATATACCACAACCACGCTGGCTCATCACTCTTCTGCTGTGATTGGGTTCAGTACTTGCTCTCGAAATGCCGCCAACATATCTCAATCAGCAAGGTCAAAACAATTCTTCAATAGTTCATTTTTTCTTCATAATTTGCAGGTATTAAAAGACTCACAGAAACCATAACACAATTCGCATGCAACAATACCACTTCTGATTGTTCTATTTTAGCACTCAACCCCAATAATCGATTGCAAATACACATCAAGTGGAACTATGCATACCTTGATAAATGGATACAAATGTGTGCAACAAATATACCGCATTTATTTCATTCCCAATACGATTTCTCATACCAGCAACGCTGAAAAAAATTATGCAAACAATTTATCTACCTTATCCCTTCGACTACGTTGTTCAAAAATGTTATTGCAGCTTTAATTAATGGAGGCTTGTAGATAATTCTTTACACTCTGCACATAATCCTTTTATTCTCCCTTCTGACCTGCTGTTCAAAAACGCATTCGACCTATGCATTTGATCTTCTCTCACATGCATGTGACTTTCTCTTCACACGCAGGCTTTCATCCTTTGACCACCTCACCTTCTTCACCAAAAATTTGATGCAAACAACAAAGGCACATGTTCAATGTTCGATGAAGTGACAAATTGAGTTATACACAAAACACTGAACCCTGAAAATATGGATAGAGGTTATATGCACTATAGCTTTTCCATAAATAGTTTATACATGAGCTATCTCCCTTTCAAGGCACAATTTGAACCACTGACAAAATACAAAATATACATGCCACAATAGATATACTCGAGAGTCTCTATCTCGGATTACCAGTTTGTATTTAACGACCCAACATACAAACGAGAATTTCTTTACAATGTCAACACCAGGTGGAAGTTTATTACCGGTTCAATTCTGCAATGATTTATTTCTTCTTTCTCCATTTGTCATTATGCTATCATTTCAAGTGGTCTCTAATGCTTGCATTCAACATTCCGCCTCCTCCACACCCCTATTTTTGTTCCAATTCACAGCAATTAGTTCCCACTCTATGATGGTCGGATTCCAGCTTTGGATTTCACATTGAAGCCATGCCAATCACCTTCCATGCACAATTTGAGGTTTTACGAGGTCGATTGCTTTTTCCCCAATCGGGTTCACCCAATTGCACACCTATTCCTGCAAATTAGCGCACATGTCTAGCATATATCTATGATGTAATGCATAGTCAAAACAAAATGTAGAGAAACAAGTGGATACATGGAATGATATCGTAACTAACACAATCATGACTGTGTCAAATTCATGTGGGCTGAATATTACATTGGTTGCCCTTTTGCACTTGCATTCTTCACAACAACGCACACAACACAGTCAAAACCAATTTACTCCTACAATAGGCAGGCATCTTCCTACTCTGATACCAAATGATGCAGAAATTCTGCACAAAACAGATACTTGCGCATAGTAGAGTGTGTGTTCCCTTTACATAAAATCCTCATCCAAAATATTCATAAAAACTACTTAGATTCAATACAAAATATATATAATAAGAAAGAGCCGAACACAAATAATAAAATAGGAAAATTACAAATTTAAACCATTCTTTGTCGAATATCACATTTGTGGGCCTCTCGGCTTTCGCCCCTTTACATAAACTCTCACACCATTTCTCTCTATATCTTTGTCCTATTCCATTCTGTGTATCTCTATCTCATCCTCATACAAATCTCATATTTATATATAATTGTGGATTAATTTGAATCCATTATTTCCTCCACAAATAACTCAACCAAATTCTAAAATAGCTTTATCCCTCTTTTGACTCAACTAAGTTCCATTTAAGGAGTTCATAATCCCTAAAATATCTTTACAACTCAAATCCACTCATATCCTCAATTTATTAAGATAATATTTACAATAAACCTCACACTCATATTTTCCTCTCAATTTATTTAAAATGTGCATAATTTATAAAATAATTAAAAAAAAACATCACCCCCTAAATCACCCAAATATAAAATGACAATTAAGAATGATGCTCCTACATCATACTCCCCATGTAGAGAAGTTTCCATAGACTCATGTCTACGAGGTCTGTCACTTTTCTGTAATAATGTGACAGCCACAAGTCTTAATGACTTGCTACCTTCAAGATTCCAAACTCTGTTTTGCCACTGTTCTTTTAAAGTATCAACTCCATTTTGTAATTTTGCACAAAATTCCTAGAATAGTATTTTTAGAACACTATTGAATGTAACTCCTGCTTTTCCATACCACATCATCTTTATTTCGGGTAATACAAACTTGTGTAGAAACACTGATACCCATTCTTCTAGTCTCCCTGCTTTGAAAGAATCTCGAACTGGCTCTACATCAGCATCACCAACATCACTCATTTTATTAACCGGCTTCCATTTGCCTCTACAATAATTACTTTCGCCAATTCCTCGGAGTAATTTCTCTTTGTCTGATGATTCTGTATCCAATTGCGTTGAATACTCAACTTTATGAAATGAAGAATAATAAAGAACTTCTCCTTGATCACAGCTATAGTCATTGATTTCCCCTATAGTAACAAATTTCTCATCCAGTGATGTACCTGCATTCATCAAGAAATTATTAGTTTTAAAAATACAAGACCTTTCGGTCTCTTTTGATGCTGCAAGCACCAATCTCCTGTCATAGATATTCTGGATTTTAGTAAATCCTCTTTTGAATTGTTGGTTGCTTTCATATTTATCCTACTGGATTAATATTTTTGTTTCCTTTATGTCTCTAAGGACATAACTTTCTTGTTGCTCCTGATTTTTAATCTCATATTCAAATACTTTCTCCTCAATTTCTCTGATTTCAACATCATATTTATTAATGTTTCCTTCTGTACCTACAACCACATTATTATTTTAAGAGTCAAAGCATTCACTTAACTCTATAAAATTTAGAGACATTTCATCCTTATCATGCATGGCAACTGCAATCTTTTCTTTATTAGGTTCTATAAGATTCACTTCTCCTTCAAGTTCCTTGAGCCATCTTTCCAAGAACTCTATTTCCATTTGAAATATGTCCAGCATTCTATCCTAACCTTCATTCTCAGTTTCATTCTTCTTCTGGAAATCATCTGAAGTTATCCTTTTTTCTGTATCTACACATTGAAAAATTCTTTCATAAATTTCGTTAAACAAATTCACTTGTTTACCTCCTTGGAATATCACTATGGCATTTTCATTATGCTTCTGTGCCATATCAGCTTCAACTAGTTGTCTTGAACCAAACATGAATTCATCCATGAATTCTTTTTGCTGCAATAAATCAGTACGTTCCTCTTGTAAAAGACATTCTCCATCATACTTCACCTCAAGAGCTTTATTCATCTTTGTGACAGTTTCACCAGACTATCCACCATCTTCTGCACATCCTGAAAACATACACAAACTATGAGATTTAAAAATACAAGGCTTCATAGCCTCATCTTCTTTCCTTGTCAATATATCTTCAAATTGTTCTGAACTATTCCAATAGTTCATGAGATCTTTCTCATTAACTTCTTCACCTAGAATTCCACCCTGTTCTGTCCACAAATGGAAACTTCCATTTCTAACTCAGCTCCTCTGAGTTCTTCACATCTCAATTGCACACTCATCATCTTCTCGAGCTTTCTCGGCTCTTCTGTTAACTGCATATTTACCTGTTGATTCCTCTTTTCTTGTAGTCTCTGCCATTTCACTTTCTTCCTCATGGTCCAACCATGTCTCTTGTCTTTCGTATTTCTCTACAAAAATTCCATCAATAACTCAAGATGGATTGTTATCTTAGATTTCTCCCTCTAATATTCTTCATCAATCAACTACTTCCATATGCCATTTGCCTTGGAATTTTCCTTCTTCCTTCTTCTATTGTGGTCTTTCTCAGAACCTCTAAATTGACTATCAATTGTCATATTCTCCTCCTTTGTAAACTTCATCTGTTCACTTATGGATTTCATTCAATCCCCTTTTCAGCAAGCCTTCATACTTTCCATCCAACAATGCAAACTCTCTTACTGCACTTGACTTCTTGGCATCTTTTGATTCTCTGTCTTTTTCTCCTCTCTTTTTGAAAACAACAATTGCAGTAATTCTTGCGTTACAATGACCAAATTCATTGGGTGTCAGGCTCCGCCGATCATGCACCCAATTACTTTGAAACCTTTGACTTAATTTAAGACTCTTTGACTCCAGACTTGACATCAAATCTTCATCTTAGATGAAAAATGCACCCTTTTGTACAATAACTCAATGGTTTAACTCGACTCAATCTTTCCAAATTTCTTCATTTGACCTTAACATCTTATTTGACTTCAAAGCTTGACCTGATAATTACAATAGTGGATATTTTGACTCTAATTCAAGTTATACAATATACCAATCAATATCCACCCTTAATACATTCCCATGATGTAACATCTTCACTCTACCAATTCTCTCTCATACTCCATTCTTATGATAATATCATAAGTCACTAATTATATCATCTCCCATTACTCACATGATACCTAAGCCTTTAAATCGAAATGCAATACACTTTTCCCAAGATTTATTTTATGATGATAAAAATAAACCATTTAATTTTCAACATTTAAGATATCTTTTGAAAATGAATTTTCATATCTTACGTTCCATTCAAGGTTATTTAATAAACCTTTTCTTTGCAATTTCAACTCTCCAGACTTCATTCCTCTATTTCATTCTGATCACTGTGAATATTCGCATGTCCTTCATTGCCATTGTACAAAAAAATATACCATAACCTCTTCAACACGCTCACCATCTTAGAGCAGACAATTTTCTTGCACTTCCATGCAGCTCCTTCTTTGCAGTGACGGTTCTTATGCAACACCGTCTCTCTTCACTGCAAAAAAAAAATTCCTCCATAGGAATTTTCCAAAACTTTCTTTTAACATGGTGGCATCAACATATTTCTCTGTCAGCAACAAACACAAACTGCACTATCTTCTGAATATAACAATGTGAACATTTTCACATGCGCCACAAACAATGATCAATCATGATATTTAACTCATGGAAATCATAGATGCTCCTTTACAAGCTTTCTCCTCCATGTTGATCTTAGTTATCACAACCTAAAAACGATATACCACAACCATGCTAGCTCACCACTCTTTCACTGTGATTGGGTTCACCACTTGCTCTCGAAATGCTGCCAACATATCTCAATCAGCAAGGTCAAAACACTTCTTCAACAATTTATTTTTTCTTCATAATTTGCAGGTATTAAAAAACTCATAGAAATCATAACATAATTCGCAGGTAACAATACCACTTCTGCTTGTTCGATTTTAGCACTCAACCCCAATAATCGATTGCAATTACACTTCAAGTGAAACTATGCATACCTTGATAAATCGATACAAATGTGCGCAATAGATATACCACATTTATTTCATTCCCAATACGATTTCTCATACCAGCAACGCTCAAAAAAATTATGCAAACAATGTATCTGCCTTACCCCTTCGATTACGTTGTTCAAAAATGTTATTGCAGATTTAATTAATGGAGGCTTGTAATTGATTCTTTAGGCTCTACACATAATACTTTTATTCTCCCTTTCGACCTACTTTTTAAACATGCATTCGACTTGCGCATTTGATCTTCTTTCAGATGCATGTGACTTTCTCTTCATACGCATGCTTTCATCCTTTGAACACCTCACCTTCGTCACCAAAAATTTGATGCAAACAACAGAGGCACACATTAAATGTTCGATGCAGTGACAAATTGAGTTATACACAAAACACCGAACCCTGAAAAAATGGATAGAGGTTATATGTGCTATAGATTTTCCGTAAAGAATTTATACATCAGCTATCTCCCTTTCAAGGCACAATTTGAACCACTGACAAAATAAAATATATACAGGCCACAATAGATATACTCGAGAGTCTCTATCTTGGATTACCAATTTGTATTTAATGACCCAACATATAAACAAGGATATCTTTACAATGTCGAAACCAGGTGGAAGTTTATTACAGGTCCAATTCTGCAACGATTTATTTCCGCTTTCTCCATTTGTCTTTACGCTATCATTTCAAGTGGTCTCTAATGCTTGCATTCAATATTCCGCCGCCTCCACACTCCTATTGGAATTCCAGTTCACAAAAATTAGTTTCCACTCTACGTTGGTCTGATTCTAGCTTTGGCTTTCACATTGAAGCCATCCCAATCACCTGCCATGCACAATCTGAGGTTTTCCGGGGTCGATTTTTTTTTCCCCAATTGGGTTCACCAAATTGCACACTTGTTCCTGCAATTTAATGCACTTGTCTATGCATATATGTATGATGTAATGCAGAGTCAAAATAAAACGTATAACAACAAGTGGATACATGGAATGATATCGTAACTACCACAATCATGACCGTGTCAAATTTGCGTGGGCTGAATATTACATTGGTTGCCCTTTTGCGCTTGCATTCTTCACAACAGTGCACAAAACACACTCATAACCAATTTACTCCCACAACAGGCATGCAGATTCCTACTTTGATACCAATTGATGCAGAAATTCTGCACAAAATAGATACTTGCGCACCGTAGAGTATGTGTTCCCTTTACATAAAATTCTCATCCAATATCATCATAAAATCTACTTAGATTCAATTCAAAATGTATATAAGAAGAGAGAGCTGAAAAAAAAAAGCAGGAAAATTACAAATTCAAACCCTTCTTTGTCGAATATTACATTTGTGGGCCTCTCGGCTCTCACCCCTTTACAAAACCTCTCACACCATTTCTCTCTATATCTCCGTCCTATTCCATTCTCTGTATCTCTATCTCATCCTCATACAAAGCTCATATTTATACATAATTGTGGACTAATTTGAATCCATGATTTCCTCCACAAATAACTCAACAAAATTCTAAAATAGATTTATCCCTCTTTTGACTCAACTAAGTTCCATTTAAGGAGTTCATAATCCATAAAATATTTATACAACTCAACTCCACTCATATCCTCAATTTATTAATAGAATACCTTCCTCTCAATTTATTTAAAATGTGCATAATTTATAAAATAATTAAAAAAAACATCACCCCCTAAATCACCCAAATACAAAATGACAATTAAGCATGATGCTCCTGCATCAGACTCCCCGTGTAGAGAAGTTTCCATAGACTCTTGTCTATGAGGTCTGTCACTTTTCTGTAATAATGAGACAGCCACAAGTCTCAATGACTTGCTACCTCTAGGATTCCAAACTCTGTTTTACCGCTAGTCTTTTGAAGTATCAACTTCATTTTGTAATTTTGCACAAAATTCCTAGAATAGTATTTTCAGAACACTATTGAATGTAACTCCTGCTTTTCCATACCACATCATATTTATTTCGGGAAATACAAACTTGTGTAGAAATGTTGATACCCATTCTTCTAGTCTCCCGTCTTTGAAATAATCTCGAACTGGCTTTATATTAGCATCACCAAGATCAATCATTCAGTCAACCAGATTCCATCTGCCTCAACAACAATTACTTTCGCCAATTCCTCAGAGTAATTCTTCTTTGTCTCATGCTTCTGTCTCCAATTGCGTTGAACACTCAACTTTATGAAATGAAGAATAATCAAGAAATTCTCCTTGATCACAACTATAGCCATTGATTGCCCCTATAGTAACAAATTTCTCATCTGGTGATGTACCTACATTCATCAACAAATTATCAGTTTTAAAAATACAAGACCTTTCAGCCTCTTTTGATGCTACAAGCATCGATATCCCATCACAGACCTTCTAGATTTCAGTAAATCCTCTTTTGAATTGCTAGATGCTTTCATATTTATCCTGCTAGATTAATATTTCTATTTCCTTTATGTCTCTAAGGAAATAAATTTCTTGCTACTCCTGATTTTTCATCTCATATTCAAATACTTTCTTCTCAATTTCTCTGATTTCAGCGTTATATTTATTAATGTTTCCTTCTGTACCTACAACCACATTATTATTTGAAGAGTCAAAGCATTCACTTAACTCTATAAAATTTAGAGACATTTCATCCGTATCATGCATGGCAAATGAAATCTTTTCTTTATTAGGTTCTGCAAGCTTCACTTCTCCTTCAGGTTCCCTGGGCCATCTTTCCAAGAACTCTATTTCCATTTGAAATCTTTCCAGCATTCCATCACAACCTTCATTCTTAGTTTCATTCTTCTTCTGGAAATCCTCCGTAGTTATCCTGTTTTCTATATCAACACATTGCAAAATTATTTCATCAATTTCATTAAACAAATTCATTTGTTTACCTCCTTGGAATATCAATATGGAATTTTCATTATGCTTCTACTCCATAACAACTTCAACTGGTTGTTTTACACTAAAAAAGAATTCATCTATGAATTTTTTCCGCTGCAATAAATCAGTGTGTTCCTCCTCTAAAAGGAATTATCCATCATGCTTCACCTCAAGAGATTTATTCATCTTTGTGACAGTTTCCCCAGACTGTTCACCATTTTCTGCACATCCTACAAACATACACAAACTTTGAGATTTAAAAATACAAGGCTTCATAGCCTCATCTGCTTCCCTTTTCAACATATGTTCAAATTGTTTTGAACTATTCCAATACTTCATGAGATCTTTCTCATTAACTTCTTCACCAAGAATTTCACCCTGTTCTGGTCCACAAATGGAAACTTCCTTTTCTAACTCAGCTCCTCTGAGTTCTTCATGTCTCAATTGCACACTCATCATTTGCTCGAGTTTTCTCAGCTCTTCTGTTAACTGCATGTTTACTTGTTGATTCCTCTTTTCTTGTAGTCTTTGCCATTTCATTTTCTTCCTCATGGTCCAGCCATCTCTCTAGTCTTTCGTATTTCTCTACAAAAATTCCATCAATAACTCAAGATGGATTGTTATCTCAACCTTCTCCCTCTCATATTCTTCATCAATCAACTCATTCCATATGTCGTTTGCCTTGGCATATTCCTTCTTCCTTCTTCTGTTGCGGTCTTTCTCAAAACCTGTGAAATGACTATCAATAGTCATCTTCTCCTACTTTTCGAACCTCATCTATTCACTTATGGATTTCATTCAATCCCCTTTTCAACAACCCTTCATCCTTTCCATCCAACAATACAAGCTCTCTTCCTGCACTTGACCTCTTGGCATCTTTTGATTCTCTGTCTTAGAATCATTTTTGGGCAACTCTCTTGCTCCTCTCTTTCTGCAAACAACAACCGCAGTAATTCTTGTGTTACAATGACCAAACTCTTTGGGTGTCGAGCTCCACCGATCATGTACCCAATTACATTCAAAACTTTGAGTTAATTTAAGACTCTTTGACTCTAGACTTGACATCAAATCTTCATCTTGGATGAAAAATGCACCCTTTTGTACAATAACTCAATGGTTTAACTTGACTCAAGCTATCCAAATTTCTTCATTTGACCTTAACATCTTATTTGACTTCAAAGCTTGACCTGATAATTATAATAGTGGATATTTTGACTCTAATTCAAGTTATACAATATACCAATGAACATCCACCCTTAATACATTCTCATGATGTAAAATATTCACTCTACCAATTCTTTCTCATACTCCATTCTTGTGATAATATCATAAGTCACTAATTATATCATCTCCCATTACTCACATGATACTTAAGCCTTTAAATCAAAATGCAATCCACTTTTCCCAAGATTTATTTTATGATGAAATAAATAAACCATTTAATTTTCAACATTTAAGATACCTTTTGAAAATAAATTTTCATACCTTACGTTCCCTTCAAGGTTATTTAATAAACCTTTTCTTTGCAATTTCAACTCTTCGGACTTCATTCCTCTATGTCGTTCTTATCACTGTGAAAATTTGCATGCCCTTCATCGCCATTGTACAAAAAAATATACCATAACCTCTTCAACACACTCACCATCTTTGAGAAGACAATTTTCTTGCACTTCCATGCAACTCCTTTGCAGTGACAGTTCTCATGTAACACCGTCTCTCTTCACTGCAAAAAAAAAATTCCTTCATAGGAATTTTTCAAAACTTTCTTTTCACATGGTGGCATCAACATATTTCTCTGGCAGCAACAAACACAAATCGCACTATCTTTTGAACAGAAAAATGTGAACATTTTCACATGCGCCATAAGAAACGATTAATCATGATCTTTAACTCATGGAAATCATAGATTCTCCTTTACGGGCTTGCTCCTCCATGTAGATATCAGTTATCACAACCTCAAAATGATATACCACAACCATGCTGGCTCACCACTCTTCTGCTGCGATTGGGTTCACCACTTGCTCTCGAAATGCCGCCAACATATCTCAATCAACAAGGTCATAAGACTTCTTCAACAGTTCATTTTTTCTTCATAATTTGCAGGTATTAAAAAGCTCACAGAAATCATAACACAATTCGCAGGCAACAATACCACTTCTGCTTGTTCGATTTTAGCACTCAACCCCAATAATCGATTGAAATTACACATATGGATACCTTTATAAATGGATACAAATGTGTGCAACAGATATACTAAATTTATTTCATTCCGAATACGATTTCTCATACCATCAAAGCTCAAAAAAATTATGCAAACAATGTATCTGCCTTAACACTTTGATTATGTTGTTCAAAAATGTTATTGCAGCTTTAATTTATGGAGGATTGTAGCTGATTCTCTAGGCTCTACACATAATCCTCTTATTCTCCCTTCCGAACTACTTTTCAAGCACGCATTCGACCTTCACATTTGATCTTCTCTCACATGCATGTGACTTGCTCTTCACACGCAGGCTTTCATCCTTTGAACACCTCACCTTCTTCATCAAAAATTTGATGCAAACAACAAAGACACACGTTAAATGTTTGATGCAGTGACAAATTGAGTTATACACAAAACACTAAACCCTGCAAATATGGATAGAGGTTATATGCACTATAGATTTTTCGTAAAGAATTTATACATCGTCTATCTCCCTTTCAAGGCAGAATTTGAACCATTGACAAAATAAAAAATATACAGGCCACAATAGATATACTCGAGAGTATTTATCTCAAAATACCAATTTGCATTTAACAACCCAACATATAAACAAGGATTTATTTACAATGTCGACACTGGGTGGAAGTTTATTACAGGTTCAATTCTAGAACGATTTATTTCTACTTTCTCCATTTGTCTTTACGCTATCATTTCAAGTGGTCTCTAATGCTTGCATTCAACATTTCGCTGCCTCCACACTCCTATTTGTGTTCCAGTTCACAGAAATTAGTTTCCACTCTACGTTGTTCCAATTCCAGCTTTGGATTTCACATTGAAGCCATGCCAATCACCTGCTATGCACAATCTGAGGTTTTCCGGGGTTGATTTATTTTTCCACAATCTGGTTCACCCAATTGCACACCTGTTCCTACAAATTAATGCACTTGTCTACGCATATATGTATGATGTAATGCAGAGTCAAAACAAAATGTAGAACAACAAGTGGATACATGGAACAATATCGTAACTACCACAATCATGATTGTGTCAAATTTGCGTGGGTTGAATATTACATTGGTTGCCCTTTGCACTTGCATTCTTCACAACATTGCACACAACATACTCAGAACCAATTTACTCCCACAACAAGTAAGCATCTTCCTACTCTGATACCAAATGATGCAAAAATTATGCACAAAATAGATACTTGTGCACAGTAGAGTGTGTGTTCCCTTTACATAAAATCCTCATCCAAAATATTCATAAAAACTACTTAGATTCAATACAAAATATATATAAGAAGGGAGAGTTGAACACAAATAATAAAATAGGAGAATTACAAATTCAAACCCTTCTTTGCCAAATATTACATTTGTGGGCCTCTCGGCTCTCTCCCCTTTACATAAACTCTCACACCATTTCTCTCTATATCTCTGTGCTATTCCATTCTTTGAATCTCTATCTCATCCTCATACAAAGCTCATATTTATACATAATTGTGGATTAATTTGAATCCATGATTTCCTCCACAAATAACTCAACCAAATTCTAAAATAGATTTATCCCTCTTTTTACTCAACTAAGTTCCATTTAAGGAGTTCATAATCCCTAAAATATCTATACAACTCAACTCCACTCATATCCTCAATTTATTAAGAGAATATTTACAATAAACCTCACAATCATATTTTCCTCTCAAGTTATTTAAAATTTGCATAATTTATAAAATAATTAAAGAAAACATCACCCCCTAAATCACCCAAATACAAAATGACAATTAAGCATGATGCTCCTACATCATTTATACGCCCTGAGAGAGAATTAAATGATGTGGGTGTCTGCAGATCTATAATAATAGTGGTCTGAACTTCACAAAAGAAACCCTAACTAGGCAGATCAAGGTCAAATTACACATGATATCCTATGCGCACACATATAAAGGCTTCGTAATTCTTCCAACAGTCTCAATAAAGTGATATATTTTTTGTCATGTCCCAATAGTAACTATTCACCCCGATAAATTTTCAATGATGTGCCTTCAAAATAGCCTAGTTCCCTCTTTCTTGAAGCTCATGACAATATGGAGCCTTTCGGGAATACGTGGCCTTGCTACCTCGAATCAACCCAAGCTTCTACTTAAGTGCTACAACAAATATCTCTGAGGTAATACACATATGATTACATGTCTAGATTATTTCATGCTTCCATCACAACTACCAATGGCCTCTCATAGTTGGTCCACGTGTCACCCATTTTTGGCCCACTTCACAACCTAAAAGTGGCAAATCTACGTGCCATGTGTCATTTTCCCAGATTTCCATGTCATCATGTCTTATGTAATGTTGATGTTATCCTTAGCCTATAAGATGCATATGTCATATGACACTGTAACTTCCACCTTTGCATCCACTCTCTTAATCATCAAATTGAAATGCGTGATGTGTCCTTTGTGCCAAATCACCTTTTTTGATACTCTATGCCATGTCCACCTGGATCAATGTCACCCCAGCTTTCTCTCCCTAGATGTTTGGCCTTACATTCCTTCTAAAATGTAATATTCCAAATCTGGAATTTTCTACAACAATAAGAACACCTTAAGGTATTCCAAAGTTGGAGAACAGAAAGTAATAAACTCATGTAGTGTTTTTGAACACATATCCATCATAACAACAATCACAACAACAAACTATGCCTTTATACAATTCATCAAATGGGGAAAAGTAGCTATTTTTGCCTCAAAAACGTTATTTTCTGAATATTGAGTTAAACTAGTGGAAAATAATGGTTGTGTCCCTTATAATGGAAAATATAGGACATGCATGTAAAAAATTTTCAGAAACAAATGCCTTTAGCCTAGTTAAACATGCCTCCCATGCTCAAGATAGCTAAAAATTTCCAAAACCCCAAGACTGCAAAATGCCGGAGTTGCTGCATAAGAGACTACATAGTCCAAATAGACGTTAAATCAAAAAGTATATAAATATATCTGATATTATTATTATAATACTCAATGAGGCATAAAAACAGAGATCTAATCTCTTTTATACAAATCCAAGAAGACCGGTCAAGGGTTTCTTGACAGAAAAGATATACAAGAGAAAGTTGCTGCAAATCTGTGGCTGAATAACATTGTATGGCTGAAGCTCTGCATAAAATGGCTGAAAATGCAAAGAAATGGCTATAGATGCTTCCTCTAGCTTCCCCAAATAAATGTTGATCCTCCTCTTGGGAAACTAGCTCCTTAGAATGGGGTTTTCACCCCTCCTACTACACACCTTAAGAAATAACGAAATTTTCTAAAGGGAATGGATTTTTTCTGAACGTAAGTTCTTTCCCCAATACCAGATAGTGGAGAATTAATATCAAAAGCCTCCTCTTATATTTCTCAAACAAGATCTCCAAGAAAGAGTAGGGAATCCCCACCCGGGAAAACCCTTGCACTAAGCAGTGCAACAACTTAGGTAAACAACCAAGTATGCAGGAAGTCTAAGCAGACCACATGAAAATATAATCTCCAATATTTCCATATGCTTTCCCTCTCCTTCATTATATAATTGATGAGCTTCCTCACCAAGGGTCCCACCCACTATGAGGTTGCTTCCATGCAAAGGCTCCTCCACAAAAACTACTTTGTCCATCAAGATGGTGCAATGTATCTAGACATATTTGTTGATTTGGTCAACCTTGACTGATTCCTCATGCCTTTTCCATTTTCACACTCAAGGTGCCTTAATTTTATCTAACTAGATTGATCTCTATTCACATTGAGCTGGCTTTATTTAGAATCCACTTCTTTGAGAATAAATCATGTTGACTTGGTCAAACTTGACCTTGTCCACATAGTTTAGACCTTGTTCACACATGTGGATGCTTGAATTGGTTATTTCAATATCCCCTTTCACATTAGGCAGGATTTTTATTCATACTTGAGCAAATTAGGAGCCTCCTTGCTCAATTATTCATGCATCTAGATTTCAAAAGAAAAATTAATATTCCTATTAGCTGAAGCTAAATTAGGAATATTACATAAAACCTCATAGGCGATGTGGAAGGTGGGCTACTCTACTGTTGTCGTGCACTAATCAAGGCCCATTATGTAAGTTGCATGTTAGCTCACCCCACTACTTAGCCACCGTGGGACTTCACATTCCACTACCTTTAGTTATTTTGGGGAACATATTCCTAGGTGATATTATAAGATTTAGCCAGGACCCTCACTTACCCTCTTGGGCTTTTCATTGATGTCAACTCTTACACCTCTTGTCAACTCATCTCAACCAGGTCATCGATGGTGAGCCCTGGTATTGCACGAAGTCTTTGCACTCCAGAGGCATGGTACTTTAATTGCTCTTGCAGGGTTCATACAAACCTTGAGTGCGTACATGGACACAAAAAAGCTGAATTTTCTCATGTCCTTTTATGAGTTACGAAAGGGTGATATTTCTTAAACTATGATAAGAGCTTGGAAAGTAAATTGCTGGAAGGAAATGAAAGAAAGGAAACTAACTTAAATTGCAGAAAGGAAATGACAGAAATGAAGCTAATTTAATTTGCAGAAAGGACATGATGAAAATGAAACTAATTTAATTTCCAGAAAGGAAATGATGAAAATGAAACTAATTTAATTTGCAAAAAGTGAATGGTAGAAATGAAACTAATTTAATTTGCAGAAAGGAAATGGCAGAAATGAAACTAATATAATTTGGAGAAAGGAAATGGCAGAAGGGAAACTAATTTAAATTGCACTGAACTTGGCCAATCGGCTAAACACACCCTGCTCTATCTATCATACTCCTATCTAAGCATCTATTCAGGACCTAATTCTAATTTGAAGAGGTGTTTCTTAGAGTTTGGAGAAGAAAGGGGTAAAGGTGCTAATCGAGGGCTTAACCACATGAAACAAGGCTTAGGGGATTCGAAAAGCATTTAAAACTTTAATAAAAATTTTAATATCGCAAAAATTATTTGGAGTAGCAGGATTTCAAAAGTGCGATGGCGGAATTGAAATGGGAGGACAGAATTGCGATATGAGATATGTGATATCATAATTCATAATATCGAAAAGTTGGAGGAGTAGCAGAAGTGTTGTTTGAGGGTAGAAACTAAGAAATGAAATATTGAATGGGGACAAAAACATGAAAATGTGATTTGCGATAGGAATTATGTGGCAGAGTGCTACAATAATGTCACAATCAGAAGTTGGGAGCAGTAAGTGTTAATGAAGCGGGAGCAAAATGCGATATGCGATGGGGATAGAAACCGCGATATGTGATGGGGATAGAAACTTCGAAATGTGATTTGCGATAGGGATGGCATGGCAGAGTGCTACAATAATGTTGCAATCAGCGGTTGGGAGTGGTAAGTGTTAACGAAGGCCAGGTGGAACAAGGATTTACAATTTTTGATAGAGTAAAGTACATTAGCAGGAGTTTCAAGGAGCAGGGGTGAAGGTCAAATTCTAATGCATTTGTAAGTGTTTTTGGGAATTAGAAGGGCAGAGGTTGCAAAGAAGAGGAAAAGGAGGGAATGGAGGTCATAACAACAATGATTAGGTTGTGAAGACAGAGATGGAAAATGAAGCAGCGAGGCACCATAGAGCTACTCTGGGGATTTAACACTAATTCCTGCAATGAACCTTGCTAACTTATGCACAAAAAAACAAACAAACGCGTGAAAATACTGTACAAAAGGAAGGCTGGAAATGGTAATGAAACTATACTCTAATCTCAGAAATAGTGAAAAAAAATCAATTTTTGGGTCTGTGGGAAGTGTTATTTCCTAAATCTACCTCAGGCTGAAGGAAGGCAGAGTTCAGGGTAACATCAAACCACGCTCAGTCTGGTAGCTAGCCCTACCAGAACATGAGAGGGCTCTCTCTGGGTCAATCTCAGCGAAAATTAATGAATAGGGATTGAGATTACTGAAATAAAAAATAATTTTAGGCTAGGTATATAAATAAAGGAGTTTGATTGTGTTTTTGGGGGTTTTTGTTGGATCAAAGGGAAATGCAGTTTTGGGTGCGGGGATAAGGCCTAGTTTTTGCAGAATTCTGATTGGGGAAAGGAAGGCAAGTGTTTTGATTCTTTAGATTGAATGAATGGATGGATCAGACCGGTGAGGGGCTGAAGAGGGCAAGAGGGTTTCACGAGTCCTCCTCAAACAGATGAAAACATGAAAAACTAAACAAAACTGAAGGCAGAGCAAAGCAAACTAATGAATTCTACCTTTATAACTTGTTTGTTCAGTTTAAGAAGAAAGGAGAATGAAAATTGTACACATAAACATCAATGAAATTACAAATACATAGAGAAAAAAACCATCAAAACACAGAGCCACAAGGATCCCAAAGAGTGCTGCAAACCCTAGTCTATTCCTTTGCCAAAATTGCAGAAATGAAATGTACAATGAAGTGCTGAGCAATCCCAAGTGTCCAACCTATGAAAATGACTAAAGAACTACATGATATAGAAAATCCTAACTCATTCCCATGCCTCTAGGGGTCGAGCTCATCATTCTAGGAGCTGTTTCAACCATATCTAAACTAGGAACTGAAAAATAGGCAATGAAACAACTTGCCTCTATATGTTAGGAAACTGATTCATTCACTCACATTTCATCTTTTGGTGAATGAATCTTCTAGAATGAGTAAAAATGTGCCAAAATTACATCATGGTCATGAAATTACATCAAGGTACATCAAGAGTTACATGAAAAAGTCAAACTGGCCAAAACTAGGTGAAATTCTGAGCTGCTGAGTGAAAAATAGGCCAAATTTCCCTATGCGTCGCGCCTGAAATCTCTATGCATAGCACAAGTTTGAGGCTGATTTTGAGGGCCTTCTCAGAGTCCAAATTCAGTGCAGGATAGCTCGTTGGAAATCCCTGCCTATCTACTTTCCAACCCAAGTGGAATTTCTGGATTTGGTTGTCATTTTCCCCTCCAAAAGTTCAATCTCCCAACACTGCTTCCTGTGTGTGCAAAAAGTGGCAGAAAGGCCATTTTTGAGGTGTTTTTGACCCTTTAGGCAACCAATAACTTGATGAAATCCTTAGGTAATCTATGAGAATGCATAAATTTTAATAAAAAATCCATAAATGCAAAGTTTTCCTCCCGAAGAGCTGCCAATTATAAGCGCGCGCGAAGTGGCGCTACGCGTTGGGCAGGAAAATCTGTTTTGTGACCAAAAAATTCAAAAATGACAATTTTTTTTTCCAAATTCCTTGAAACTTGGGCTGAAGGTCCCTCATCAAGTACTATGCTCAGCCAAAGAAGCTTCAGCCAAAATCATGTCCTCTCACGCCTCCTCGATGCCTTCTTCATCTATGTTGCCTGAGGTGAATATGAAGAGTTTGGTGTCTTTGTCTTGATTGCCAAATGTATCAAAGTCAATAAGGGACTGTGGGAAATAGGGAAGTGGGGATAATTGGGTTTAATCAAGTGAGATTTGATAATGTAGGGATAAGGGACAGTCACTTGGCTGTTTGGGAACTTGGGGTTTGTGAATTTTTCACAAATGAAATTGGAAATAGGAATGATAGGAAATGAAGTGACTTAGAGGTAGGAAAATGGGACTTATGAATAAGTGGTTTAGGATGTAAGGGGATAGGGAAATAGACTGTAGTGATGAGATCATGGGAGATGGGAAAACAAGGTAGGGAGTGGCACAAAACTGTTTTAAAACTTCAACATAAAACCCTAAGGAGCAACTCTCCAATCAAAATGATAGGGTTTGTCTTTTGACATTCAACTCTCATATCCAATCTCCAGCCACACCAAACATGGGTTAATAGCAATGAAAAAGTCGCACAAACTTACTTGAAACATAGAAGATTGAGTCAATTTGAATTTTTGTGGAACAGTGGAAAAAATTTGGTGTTCCGGCACTATGCGCCGCGTGCACAACCCAGTGCGTCGCGTGCTCTGTGTGCGCCACGCACGTTATAATTTACACAGTGGAAAATGGTTATATGCGTTGCGACATGCTAGTGCACCGTGACCCTCCTCCTGTGCACCGCGACCCTGAATTTCTCCCACAGTCGATCCTCCAACACTGTCTTTTGATCTTTCACAATTTAACTCGGCTTCTTTGAAGATTTGTTTGCAAATGAATTTCTTAAACATGAGAATATCTTATATACATAAAGGATTTTGATTTTCATTTGGCAAACTCTCTTTCTAATATTGCAGACTTTGGCACTTTCACATAAACCCTATTTTTGCTTCCACTTTGATTTTTTAGCTGAATGATGAATCTCTTGTCTGTTTTTTGCAGGGATAGCTGGCATGGGATCTTTGCAAAGGTGACCAGGGCTGCGCCTGAAGAATTTCACAACTGAAAATACTTTGAAAATTACATGGCATTAATTACAAAAGACGAAATTGACAATTTTTCTTCAAAACAGAGTTTTGAAGAAAAGTCATGATCAATATTATGACGATGAAACTTTTGCGATAAAGACTTATTTTGAGCCTCCCTCATGTGCCTGCTGAAATTATTAGTCATTCTGAAGAATAAATTTGCAAAACCCTAGACCTAATGACTGAAAAGACTCTTTGCTAACCAAGAGACCAAACGTGACTGTAAATGACCTTTAAAATTAATTTTGATGAACGGACACAGACCAGCAGGTACATGACATGAGGGGTATGAGTGAAAAGACCCTTCCATCAAAAGATCAATGCTCCTAATGGAATGCAAATGACTGTACTGAATGAGACACCTAAAAATGAAATGCAACAAAAGAGATTTTGATCTCTGACGGAGGGATGAAGAGACTGACTCTAACTGGAAGGTTCAGCCTCCTCGAGCTCTATTGACAGAGATGGTAAGGGAGATCTTGATCCATAAATTTTAGAGTTTTCTCCTCTATTCTATTACTCATAAGTAAATGGAACCTACAACAACACACTGAAAAAAAAAACTAAGCAAGGATGAAACTATTAGAAGCAGAACTAACTAAATGGTAGAAAGCAAAGAACAAGTACAACAGAGATGCTGAGGCACATGGATTGGGCCCTAACCCACATGCCTAGCTCTCTAAAACTTAAATCAGTAAAATGAAATAAGTCTGCTCATTTCATGAAAGAATAGTCTCCTACATTTCTCAAAGTGTAATCGCTGAGTACAATAATCAAAAGCTCAATAGCTTATAGCAAATTTCCCAATAGAATTGAATCCTTCCTAGCTCTAGCTCTACTTTATTTATTCTACATGTAATCTACCAATAGCTCCCTTGAAAATAGTGATTGAGTTCACTTGACTCCAAGAAAACATATATTGAGTGCACTTTGGTCTTTGAGTTGCTTGGCTACCTCTGGAATTCGAATTGTTGGAGAGAATCCTTGGGGATCCTTTGGTTGCCTTCGAGAGTTAAGGAGGGTGGAAAATCCTCCTATAATTCTCCTTATTTTCTCCTTCAATTATTTATGATAAAATCTTCAAAAATAATTCCAATTACTCATGATTTTCTGCATTAAACCTCATATTATGCACTCAAAGTATGTTAGCCTTAATCACCACCTATACTCACATCATAAAAGCAAATAACAATAAAAATGCAAAAAAAAGAAAGATTTAAGAATGAAAAAAGGTGACCATTAACCCCTCCAAATATGTCTAATGATGGGGCTCATCATCACCCCCCTACTGAATGGTTGCTCATCCTCTGAGCACCTAATCCTCCTCCTGCATTTTTCAAGTCTTTGACAGCCCCCATGAGTTCTTCAGGAAGAAGTGTGGAAGCCCCCTTAGGGGGGTAAAACCCATTAATATTTTCTGCATTCTTCCATTCTCTATCTTGTGCATCTATGTCCCTTTCATCATTTAGCCCCAGCAACAAAAGTGGAATGAGCTTGAGACCAAGCTATTGGATCTTCTTGGCCTGCATGGCCGTCTTGTATAATGGTACTCTTTCCAAGGAAACCCTCAGTATTTCTGGAGTATGGTACTCCCTGTTCTTAAGGTTGTGAGGGAGTACGTTCCATCTCCTCTAGCTAGCCATAATGCATTCATATTCTATCTTCCTAGAAACATCATCAAAGTGGCCTATTACCTGTGTTTGAGTCTGGAGGTATCTTTCAACTAGTGGAGGGTCCTTTTCAATCTATCGACAGTTAAGGATGACTCCTATTAGGCTGAAAAATTATGGTCTGATATGTAAGGGTTCCCTATTTCTTCTTCTCATGACCCTCCATATCTCTTTTTCTCTAGTGTCCTCATTCATCATCCAAGATAATAGAGCCTGTTAGTGTCCTGTGATTTGTCAGATTGTTGAGATCAAATGCACATGGTAACATCAGACCAGTCTTTGGAGTCCTAGGACCTAGCCTTCCTGGACTCAGAGAGGGCTCTCTCTATTTTGTGTAGAGGAAGTGAACTTGTTTTCTTTTAGGGTTTGATTTTAGTCTAGTTGTTAAGTTCAGAGTTTGTTTTTTTGTTTTGGTTGTGTAGATGATCAAGTAGAATATATGGAGTGAGTAAATATTCAAATCATTGGGCTATGGAGTCAATAAATTCATGGAAAGTTCAACAGTGAAGCAGGGTGCATCACAGGGAAAATCTAGCATGGTCAAATGGATTTTCAAGGCTGGTGTGAGATGGAATGAACATCAAGTTTGTGAACAAAGTATGGCAAAGGGAAATTAAGAATAATTTGTCAAATACTTTAACAAGAAGGACCTATAAGATCTGTTAAACCCTTGGTTAAACTGAGAGGGGGGGTGAATCAATTTAATGTATTCATGGTATTGTAAATTTACACTTATTTACATTTTCATTTCATGATCAACTTAATATATAATGGAAAAATAATCTTAATAAGTGAGCAACAGGTATTAAGTAGATTAAATACATAATATCAACATATAATCATCATGCACATAGACAATAGATATAAGTGGAAACCCATAAGGGAGAAAACCACATCTTATTATTGTTGTGATGCAAAGGCAAGCTCCAACTCCCTCTCACCACTGATTTTCTATAGACTCCAACCTACAGGAGGCTACTACCTCAATTCTTCAAGCTACAACTTGCAAGGAAGCTCCAACTCCCATCTATTTTCTACAGGCTACAACCTACAGGAGGCTCCTACCTCAGCCAGCTACAACTGGACATCTATCAAGCTACAACTTGATATGGAAGCACCAATTTCCTCACTGTACAATAAAATAATATGCTGATTTACCTGGATATCAGCTCTATTTTTCTCCTTCTTTACTACTGTCCTTCCAGCCATCAAATTTTCTTTTTATCATCTCTGGATCTTCATGACTCCTCTCTCTGCTCCTTCTTCTTCTTACACTCTCTGACCTCTTTCTCCATTCTCACTCTTTTTTTTTATGCATATGTTGGTAACATTATTTATAGAGATCACCTCATAACTGTTTTCATTCCACAAGGAATTCGAAATGAATAGGTATGACTCTTTGCCTTCCCCCTTCTCATTTGATTGTCTAGCACATTCAGAATAATATAACAGAATGTATATATATTTTTGTATTACAGTGGATTTTTTTTTTGCCTTTGGAGACTTACCTTTGCATCACATACAATAAAATAATTAATTCATTTACATTTACAATTACAACAAAAATATTTCACTCAGTCCTTTCATTTCTTTTCTCGTTGTGCATTTTTATTTTCTACTGCTGTCAGAGTCGTTATGGTTCCTGATATTATATTCAACACTGTTCTGCATAACTGTCATTTTTGCCTATCTTGACCCGACTGTTCTTTTCCAATAGTGCAACTATATTCTTCTATTCCCAACTCTGCCTCTTTTTCTCGTGCCCATAGCTTTCAGCCTTCACCACTCTTCTAAATACTCGGTTATACCTTTTTCCTCTGTGTCGGGTCCTTACCCGAGCCTTTCTACACACGTTCATACTTTCCTTTTTGTTTTACGTTATAATCCTCCTTTTGCTCTCCCAAAAAATTTACAAAGGAAAATCCACATACTCCCAGACTTGAAGTGCTATAGGCTTCAGCTTTGATCTTTATCGCGTCCGCTCTCTTTATCACACTTCCGAGATTCAGATATCCCATGTGACTTTGTCCCTCTGATCTCCCGATATGTGATGTGCAAAGGGTCCCACCAGGATATATCTTGGAGTTTCGGCCATTTCTCTTTTTCTTCATTTCTATGTTGCTCTTTCATCCTCCTGATGCGATTTCTCAAAGGGGAAACCTTATACCTTCGTAAATTTTCTGTTTCCACCAATATTTTACGTATACCGATGCCGCATCCCCGATTAAACGACTGTCATTGATCTTGTTCACAATCCAACGGTCTTCATCATATTGCAAATCTCAAAGTTTATTACCCTTCCATACTTTGGTTAAATGTACCACAGTTCCATCATAAAAATACACTCGGGTCCCACATGACTGTATCGCTACTTCACATCGCAATTTTTATAACTTACAAATTCTTATCACATAAGTATCGCTGATTGCGATATGCGATAGCATCGCATCGAATTCATCGCATCACATCTATCCATCGCATCACAAATTCTATAACTTACGAAATTCACCCCTCTGATCTTGCGATTTGCGATATGCGGGATAGGTCCATGTCATCGTGCCAGGACACCTTGCCACGTCATCGCCACATCACTGCCATGTCATATTGATTTATTTGCGATTTGTGGGGTCAGGTCCATTTCAGCTGCTACGTCACTTGCCACATCATCACCACGTCATCATATCGCACTTTGCATTTTCTGTGACCACTGTGTTTGTGTGATTTTTCTCCTGCCTCGATTGCGATATGCAATGGTAATATCGCATCGCAATATGGGCTATCGCAATATTGGTATTTCAAACGTTCTTTGCTATATAGCTCCTTTTCTTTCTGATGCAATTTACAAAGGGAAATCACATACACCTGGACTTGAAATCTTTTAAATAATGGTTTTGAGCTGCATCGCATCCGACCCTTTCATCGCACTTCGACGTTTGTGAGAGATATCTCTTCTGAACTTTGCGATCTATGATATGCGATGAACTTCGCATCGCCAACTCGCCTCGCCACTTCGCATCACATCACCACTTTGCATCCTTCCAGTGGCTATCGCATTCGCTTGCGATGTCCGATATGCGATCGGGTCCCACTTGATTCCGATATAATCTCTACCATCTATATCCTTTAATCTCATCCATTGATCGCGCCGGTCCTATTCCTTTTATCATTCCGCTCTTTTATATACTTTTTTCTTTAAAGCAAAGCACATCAACAAAATGTATTGGCCCCACAGTATGCCTCCACTTAACTCACAATTTCGTTTTGTCAAAGAATGTTGAGTCTCCGCCGTTGATCCTAGAATGATCCAACGGTCATTGCGTTATCGCGTGCCAACTAGCCCCAATGGATAAAGTTTTTGAACCTACGTGAAATAGGTGGTTTTGCTTTGCTACATGTCAACTACTTAATGCTATTGCGTTCATTTCAACTTTTACCACGTACCACTCTAAAGCTGCACGAAAACCCCTTTGCTGGTTTTTGAAACCGTCTTCACTGTTCCATCTCTACTATTGATTTGTGGTTCCATTCTTTGTTGACCAAGGTTTCTCTCACTTATCCTTTCCAAACTTCTAGTTCTGTTATAACTCTGTGACACCAGTCCCTCCACGCTACTCCTCCTGAGCTTGTTCGTTATTCTAAGTGCGACGATCTCTCCTGAGCTTGTTTTGCTACATTTTCTCCTTTTCTTCCTGTTATTGCCTAAATCTACCTCAGGCTAAAAGAAGGCAGAGTTCAGGGTAACATCAAACCATGCTCAGTCTGGTAGCTAGCCCTACCAGAACAGGAGAGGGCTCTCTCTGGGTCAATCTCAGCAAAAATAATCAATAGGGCTTGAGATGACTTGAAATAAAAGCTAATTTTAGGCTAGGTATATAAATAAAGGAATTTGATTTTGATTTTGGGGGTTTTTGTTGGATCAAAGGGAAAGGCAGTTTTGGGTGCGGGGATTAGGCCTAGTTTTTGCAGGGTTCTGATTGGGGCAAGGAAGGAAATTGTTTTGATGCTTTAGATTGAATGAATGGATGGATCAGACCGGTGAGGAGATGAATAGGGCGAGAGGATCTCAAGAATCCTCTTCAAACATATGAAAACATGGAAAATTCAACAAAACTGAAGGTAGAGCAAAGCAAGCTTATGAATTCCACCTTTAACACTAATTTGTTCAATTTAAGAAGAAAGGAGAATGAAAATGGTACACATAAACATCAGTGAACTTACAAATACATAGAGAGAAACACCATCAAAACACAGAGTCAAAAGGATCCCAAAAATTGCTGCAAACCCTGGTCTATTCCTTTGCCAAAATTGCAGAAATGAAATGTACAATGAAGTGCTAAGCAATCCCAAGTGTCCAACCCTTGAAAATGACTGAGAAAATACAAGATATAGACAAGCCTAAATCCTCCCCATGCCTCTAGGGGTCGAGCTCATCATTCTAGGAGTTGTTTCAACCATATCTAAACTAGGAACTGAAAAATAGGCAATGAAAACAACTTGCCTCTATATGCTAGGAAACTTATTCATTCACTTACATTTCACCTTTTGGTGAATGAATCTTCTAGAATGAGTAAAAATGTTCCAAAATTACATCATGGTCATGAAATTACATCAAGGTACATCAAGAGTTACATGAAAAAGTCAAACTAGCCAAAACTAGGCAAAATTCTGAGTTGCTGAGTGAAAAATAGACCAAAATTCTCTATGCGCTGCGCCCAAAATCTCTATGCGTAGCACGACTTTGAGGCTGATTTTGAGGGGCTTCCCGAAGTCCAAATTGAGAGCAGGATAGCTTTTTGGAAATCCATGCTTGTCTACTTTCCATCCCAAGTGGAATTTTGGATTTGGTTGCCATTTGCCCCTCCAAAAATCAAATCTCCCAACACTGCTTCATGTGTGTGCAAAAGGTGGCAGAAAGGCCATTTTTAGGGTGTTTTTGACCCTTTAGGCAACCCAGAACTTGATGAAATCCTTAGGTAATCCATGAGCATGCATAAATTTTGATAAAAAATCTAGAAATGCAAAGTTTTCCTCCTGAAGAGCTGCCAATTATAAGCGCGCGCCAAGTGGCGCTACGCGTCGGGCAGGAAAATATGTTTTTAGGCCAAAAAATTCAAAATTGACAAAATTTTTCCCAAATTTCTTGAAATTTGGGCTGAAGGTCCCTCATCAAGTGCTATGCTGGGCCAAAGAAGCTTCGGCCAAAATTTGGACCCTATCATGCCTTTTGCGACGCTTTAATTCCTTCTTGGTGCATGCAATTCGGTTGTAGAGTCACTGTCTCGGTTATAAGAAGTATCCGTCTCCATGATTTCCAAAGTCTAGGTTGTTTTGGATGAATATAAAGAGCTTGGTATGTTTGGTTTTAATTTCCAACTATGCGCCAAAGGGAAAGGACTGTGGGAGAAATAGGACAGTGGGGACAATGGGGTCTTGTCAAGTGATAATTTGCCCTTTGAGAATTTGACAAACTTTGGAAGAGGGGACAGCCACTGAATTTTTAGGATTATTGGGGTTATTTTGCAAATGAGAATAGGGATAATGGAAATGAAATGGTATGAGTAGCTTGGGATACAAGGGAATAGGGGATAAACTGTAATGATAGGATGACAGGGAGGAGGAGAAACACAAAGTGGGGACATGGAGTATTTGGCACCACAATTACCTTTAAAACTTCAATTTTAAAACCGTAGGGAACACTTCAACAAGAGGATAGGGTTTATTGTTTTGGCATTCAACTCTCATATCCAATCTCCAACCACACCAAACATGGGTTAATAGCAATGACACAGTCGCACAAACTTACTTGAAACATAGAAGATTGAGTCAATTTGAATTTTTGTGGAACAGTGGCAAAAATTTGGTGTTCCGATCCTGTGCGCCACGTGCACAACCCAGTGCACCACGCACACTGTATGCACCATGCACGTTTAATTTTACACTGTGTAGAATGTCTCTGTGCGCCGTGACCTTCACCCGACACGCCACGACCAGGATTTCACACACAGTCCGGCCTCCAAACACTGATTTCACCCTCCAACTTATTTCTCCACGATTTCTCTTCGACTCTTTGATGTTTTTATATGTAAATGAATTGTTTTGAACACAAGAGTCATATTTGTACCCATGAATTTGATTTTCGATTTGAAAAACCCACTTTTTGAAAACTTTGGCACTTTTACAAAAGAACTCTGTTTTGCTTCCACTTTGATTTTTTAGCTGATGATGAATTTCTTGTCTATCTTTGCAGGGATAGATGGCATGGTGTTTGGCAAAGGCGACCAGGGCTACGCTTGAAGAATTTCACAACTGAAGAAACTTTGAAAATTACATTATATTTATTACAAAAGATGAAATTGACGATTTTTCTTCAAAACAGAGTTTTGAAGAAGAATCATGATCAAGCAATTATGACGATGAAATTTTGCAATGAAAACTTATTTCAAACCTCCCTCATGTGCCTGCTGACACTATTAGTCATTTTGAAGACTAAATTTGCGAAACCCTAGACCTAATGACTGAAATGAGTCTTTGTTGACCAAGAGACCAAACAGGACTGTAAATCACTGTAAAATTGACTTTGATGAACTTTGATGATCAGACCTGAGCCAAGGCCAGCAGGTACAAGACATGAGGGATATGAGTGACAAGGCCCTTCCGTCAGAAGATCTATGCTCCTAATGGAATGCAAATGACTGGACTAAATGAGACACCTAAAAATGAAATGCAACAAAAGAGATTTTGATCTCTGACGGAGGGATGAAGAGATCGACTCTAACATTGGTTCCAATGGGGATGGTAGCTCCTTGGAGGTGCCAAGGACTACAGATCTTTGGGAGAGCAGATAGTGCCTTCATCCATTGGGCAATGGAATCAAAAAACGAAAATTGACCTTATGCAGACTGACTCTGACTCAAGGCTAAAACTGAAAACCATAATAAAACCAAACATGACTAAAACATAACTAACAAACTGGAAAGATGCTCATAATTGAGCTTATTTATCAAACCTACTCTAATTGCTCTTTTCACCATCCAATCAAGTGAAATGGAACAACCAATGCAACCATGTAAGCATCCTGGCTGCTATTTGATTTCTTCCCAAATTCTTTCTGATGCGCAGGAAAAGGGAAGAATCGAAAGGCAACTCCCATGGAAACTCAGAATCAAGTTGACTGCTGATAAACTAGCAAAGCATGAATTGACTGGATGACTTCAAGAAAACTACGAAAGGATCTTCATAAACATAGCTATTTATTTCCATTAACACATTACTGCTCTGGTCCAGGTAATCTTCATAGCTGGATATTAAGATTTTCCTCACATCTGTGCTGTCTTTCTTTGGTGACAGCAGTAGGCTGTCAAAAGGATCCTAAATTTCGTGAATAACCAAACTCTGTTGCTGATTCCAAACAGAACAAAAGTCTCCTTTATCAATCTCCTCATATGACCGCAAACCTTGATATGGGCTTTGTAATGAAAAATCTGTTAAACAAGACAATGAAGATGACTTTTGAATAACATTATTATCAACATTATTTTCTGGCACATGGTTAACTAATGGAGAAGAAATTTTACAGCAAACATCATCCAACACACGAGCAATAGGATCATCAAAAACTTGAGAAGACTGTTGCGATATATCCATTAAAACTCTATGACATCCTACTGACTGTTCATCTTTTTCTTTAGAGATATTACGAAAATTCTGCTTTATAAACTGGAATGCTTCGAAACAAAAGGGTACATAATCCTCTTGCATCATTAAATCATGTATTTCGGCTTCCACGCTTTCATCTGTAATCTAACCTTAAATTGCGTTTGGTGGCTACAAATCTAGTGCTAGGGAGAGTTTTGTATCCAAAATGGTTTCATCAGTCATTTCAGGGGAATATTTCTCATTAACAACTTGCTCAAGAATTTTGCTATCTGTCTCATCCTCAACATTAAAACTGAGAGATTGTTGATTTCCTACAGGCTGCTCATTTGAAGATTTACTATGCATTTTACCCTTCAAAAACTGGAATGATTCAAAACAAAGTGGTACGGAGTCATCTTGTATCATTTGATCATATGTGCCAGCTTCCATGGCTTCATATGCAACTTGACAATCGGTGGCATTCAGGGGCTGCAAATCTAAATATGAGAAGTCTTGAACAAGGTTTTTATTGCCCTCAAGATGGTCCAAATCAAGACTTGTTGATAGTTGATTTCTGATTTCATGGAATTTGTCTCTGATTAATTGAAATGAATCAAAACAAAAAGGAAAAGATCCTTCACTTACTTCAAAATTTTCTACACTTTCCTCGTCATTGTCATAGCTGATATGTATTGGTTGATCATTGTACTCAAGCTGCTGAAAGTGAACATCCTCCTTCCACAAACTAGCTTCTGATTTGTTTGCAAGATTAGCTTCTATTTGGAGAACATAATCATCATCATACTGATCAAACTGAGGCAAATCATCGGTATAAAACACATCATCAAGCATACATGTCATATCAACAGCTCTCTCTTCTCCACAATGATCGATAAAACAATCACTATGACAACTGGAATAAGAAACAAAATGTTTTGGATCAGCAACTTGTTCTTCTTCAATCAGCGAGCCATGGGCTTGAACATTATACTCATTCCTTATGGTGATATTTTTCATCATCTCTTCCACTGCACTTACCAACATGTCAAACTTTACCTCTAGAGATGTCGATTTCTCCGGATCCATGTTTTTCATCTCTTCTTCCTTCAACCTTGCCCTTCGGATCAACAAATGAGCCTCTACATTTACGACACTATTTTGTATCTCTTCAAGTGTTGCAAGATTCATTTCTCTCAGCTGAAACTCCATTTCTGGATCAAAGGCACCCAGGTAGTGCAAGAGAGCAGATCTAGGATAAGGCCTTATATCAGCTGGCATCGAATAATAAACTTGGTTAAATCTGGCAGAAAACTATTGTACTGTCTCCCCTGGCAGTCTTTTCAGCTGGTTATACTCTTCTATAATCAAGAAAAGGTTCTGTCTGATCACCCACCTGTCGAGGAAAACTTTGACGAACTGCTGGAAATATGAGATGCTCGCATCAGGCAGGGCTTTGAACCAACTCTTGACTTTGCCTTGCAAAGAAAGAGAAAAAAGCCTAATACTAACATCCTCTTAATCAACTTCAAAAAGGTCAAGAAAGGACTCAAAATTCAAAACATGTCTCTCAGCAGTGATGTCACGTTCATCGTCAAATCTTGGTAGATATAGGTCATAATTTGTAGGGAAAGCATGGAGAACAGAAGGTAAAACAAGAGGTTTATACCTATCTAGGACTATAAAAGGTGTAGGAGTATATACAAGAGCTACGGGATCAATTTTTTTTTCTTTAGGCTCATCACTCTGAAGAGAGTCATCATAATATGTGGGAAAAGTAAGGAGGCCAGGATCAAAGGGAAACTCAATATTTGCACTTTTTGAATACATCGAATGAAGATTTTGATCACCTTTATCATACAAAAAATTTTGAAAAACTTTCAGGACAGCTTCAAGAACAGTAGAGAAGTAATTTACAAGAAAGCAGACTAGATCCTGAATACCATTCCACTTTGGATACCTGAACTTTGTGTAATATCCTTCCATCTTCTCAGAGAAAGAGTTAGTCCTCCAGTGGAGTCTCTACATTGAGTTGGAGTCACCAGGTGAATGATCTCAGCCTTGCGATGTCTGATCGTTGTCAACCATCAAAAATCAGATCTGAACTTGATTAGATCTTACTGAGGAAACCAGATGTTCAGTTCATAAACTAGACCGGAGATTGACTGAAGTAGCATTTATCTACTTTCGCTAATGCAAAGCAAGAGTGTTTTGAAGGCTACCTAGCTAACTTCAGGCTCTGTCTGTAGTTTATAAAGCAAACAAAAAAAAAATTCCCCAGTATGGTCGCCACTATGTTATTGACTAAATCTACCTCAGGCTGAAAGAAGGCAGAGTTCAGGGTAACATCAAACCACGCTCAGTCTGGTAGCTAGCCCTACCAGAACAGGAGAGGGCTCTCTTCGGGTCAATCTCAGAAAAAATAATAAATAGGGCTTGAGATGACTTGAAATAAAAGCTAATTTTAGGCTAGGTATATAAATAAAGGAGTTTGATTTTGATTTTGGGGGTTTTTGTTGGATCAAAGGGAAAGGCAGTTTTGGGTGCGGGGATTAGGCCTAGTTTTTGCAGGGTTCTGATTGGGGCAAGGAAGGCAATTTTTTTGATGATTTATATTGAATGAATGGAGGGATCAGACCGGTGAGGAGCTGAAGAGGGCAAGAGGGCCTCAAGAATCCTCTTCAAACAGATGAAAACATGGAAAATTAAACAAAACTGAAGGTAGAGCAAAGCAAGCTTATGAATTCCACCTTTAACACTGACTTGTTCAATTTAAGAAGAAAGGATAATGAAAATGGTACACATAAACATCAATGAACTTAAAAATACATAGATAAAAACACCATCAAAACACAGAGCCACAAGGATCCCAAAAGGTGTTGCAAACCCTGGTCTATTCCTTTGCCAAAATTGCAGAAATGAAATGTACAATGAAGTGCTAAGCAATCCCAAGTGTCCAACCCTTGAAAATGACTGAGAAAATACAAGATATAGACAAGCCTAACTCCTCCCCATTCCTCTAGGGGTCGAGCTCATCATTCTAGGAGCTTTTTCAACCATATCTAAACTAGGAACTGAAAAATAGGCAATGAAAACAACTTGCCTCTATATGCTAGGAAACTGATTCATTCACTTACATTTCACCTTTTGGTGAATGAATCTTCTAGAATGAGTAAAAATGTGCAAAAATTACATCATGGTCATGAAATTACATCAAGTTACATCAAGAGTTACATGAAAAAGTCAAACTATCCAAAAATAGGCGAAATTCTGAGCTGCTGAGTGAAAAATAGACCAAAATTCTCTATGCATCGTGCCCAAAATCTCTATGCGTAGCACGACTTTGAGGCTTATTTTGAGGGCCTTCCTGAGGTCCAAATTGAGCGCAGGATAGCTCATTGGAAATCCCTGCCTGTATAATTTCCAGCCCAAGTGGAATTTCTAGATATTGTTGCCATTTTCCCCTCCAATAATCAAATCTCCCAACACTGCTTCATGTGTGTGCAAAAGGTGGCAGAAAGGCCATTTTTAGGGTGTTTTTGACCCTTTAGGCAACCCAAAACTTGATGAATTCCTTAGGTAATCCATGAGCATGCATAAATTTTTATAGAAAATCCAAAAATGCAAATTTTTCCTCCTAAAGAGCTGCCAATTATAAGCGCGCGCCAAGTGGCGCTACGGATCGTGCAGGAAAATATGTTTTTAGGCCAAAAAATTCAAAATTAACAAATTTTTTCCCAAATTTCTTGATATTTGGGTTGAAGGTCCCTCATCAAGTGCTATTCTGGGCCAAAAAAGCTTCGGCCAAAAATTGGAGCCTATCATGCCTTTTGCGATGCTTTAATGCCTTCTTGGTGCATGCAATTCAGTTGTAGAGTCACTGTCTCGGTTATAAGAAGTATCCGTCTCCATGATTTCCAAATTCTAGGTTGTTTTGGATGAATATGAAGATTTTGGTATCTTTGGTTTTAATTTCCAACTGTGTGCCAAAGGGAAAGGACTGTGGGAGAAATAGGACAGTGGGGACAATGGGGTCTTATCAAGTGATAATTTGCCCTTTGAGAATTTGACAAACTTTGGGAGAGGGGACAGCCACTGAATTTTTAGGATTCTTGGGGTTATTTTGCAAATGAGAATAGGGATAATGGAAATGAAATGGTATGAGTAGCTTGGGATAAAATGGAATAGGGGATAAACTATAATGATAGGATGACAGGGAGGATGAGAAAAACAAAGTGGGGACATGGAGTATTTGGCACCATAATTACCTTTAAAAATTTAATTATAAAACCCTAGGGAACACTTCAACAAGAGGATAGGGTTTATTGTTTTGGCATTCAACTCTCATATCCAATCTCCAACCACACCAAACATGGGTTAATAGCAATGACACAGTCGCACAAACTTACTTGAAACATAGAATATTGAATCAATTTGAATTTTTGTGGAACAGTGGCAAAAATTTGGTGTTCCGGCCCTGTGCGCCGCGCGCACAACCCAGTGCACCGCGCACACTGTATGCGCCACGCACATTCAATTTTACACTGTGTAGAACGACTCTATGCGCCGCGACGAGCCAATGCGCCGCGACCTTCACCCAATGCGTCGCGACCAGGATTTCACACATAGTCCGGCCTCCAAACACTGATTTCGCCCTCCAACTTATTTCTCCACGATTTCTCTTTGACTCTTTGATGTTTTGGTATGCAAATGAATTTTTTGAAACAAAAGAATCATATTTGTACCCATGAATTTGATTTTCGATTTGAAAAACCCACTTTTTGAAAACTTTGGCACTTTTACAAAAGAACTCTGTTTTGCTTCCACTTTGATTTTTTAGCTGATGATGAATTTCTTGTCTGTCTTTCCAGGGATAGATGGCATGGTGTTTGGAAAAGGCGACCAGGGTTGCGCCTGAAGAATTTCACAATTGAAGAAACTTTGAAAATTACATTATATTTATTACAAAAGATGAAATTGACGATTTTTCTTCAAAACAAAGTTTTGAAGAAGAATCATGATCAAGCAATTATGACGATGAAATTTTGCAATGAAAACTTATTTCGAACCTCCCTCATGTGCCTGCTGACACTATTAGTCATTTTGAAGACTAAATTTGCGAAACCCTAGACCTAATGACTTAAATGACTCTTTGTTGACCAAGAGACCAAATAGGACTGTAAATGACTGTAAAATTGACTTTGATGAACTTTGATGATCAGACCTGAGCCAAGGCCAGCAGGTACAAGACATGAGGGATATGAGTGACAAGGCCCTTCTGTCAGAAGATCGATGCTCCTAATGGAATGCAAATGACTAGACTGAATGAGACACCTAAAAATGAAATGCAACAAAAGAGATTTTGATCTCTGACGGAGGGATGAAGAGACCGACTCTAACACTTCCTTAGCTGCTTCTCTGCTACCTCTGCTTCTTTCTGCTACCTCTCTACATTCGTTGTTTCTCTACTTTTGCTATTCCTCTGGCTTATTGCCTGATTTTCTCCTTTGCCTTATTGCTGGTTCTTTTCTACTCTTTTGTGCTCCTTTTCCAAATATTTCCAACATTCTCCCCCTTTGGCATTGATGGAAACACATCCATCAATACTCAATACTTCTTCTAGGGCTTCCTCTGCTTTCTTTTTAGAAGACCCTTTCTTCTTTTTCTTGCTATTCCTCCCCCTTTGACATCAATGACAAAGGGTTGCACATCTGCCAATGTAGTTTGTATCTTTTCATTTCCTCTGATCTTGAGGACCTGTTCCATACACTGCTCCATTGTTTTAGCTCTTTGATGAAAATTTATTGACTGCTCTCCACTTGGAATGATGCTTTCTTGTGTGATATTTTCTTCTATACCGATCCTGTTTCTTGTATGCAGCCCCCCTTTTTTTCTGATTTATGATCATGTTAGAAAGTAACATTTGCAGACACTACCCTTAGCTTATCTCTTAGATATTCGAATGGTTCTTTAGCAAGAGTTTTTTTGAATATGTTTGTTGTTTGTTCCTTAGTTGGTACATATTCCAACTTCACCAATTTATGTGCTACTTATTCTCTGAGGAAGTGGTACTTTATTGGGATGTGTTTTGTTTTTGAATGAATTACATGATTTTTTGATATACCTATTGCACTTGTATTGTCACATTTGATAGAAATGGGTTCATCAATGCTTACCTTCATGTCTTGGAGAGTTTTTTTCATCCACATTACTTGTGTGAAACATGCTGCTGTTGCTATGTATTCTGATTCTGCTGTAGATAGAGAGATAGAAGTTTTCTTCTTGCTTATCCATGCCACCAGACTTTTTCCCAAATAAAATGCACCTACACTTGTGCTTTTCCTGTCATCCACACAGTTGGCCCAATTTGCATTTGTGTATTATATCAATGTCAAGCTTTTTCCTTTTGGATACCATAGGCCATAATGTGAAGTTCCTTGTATATATCTAAATATTATCTTGATTGCAAGTAAATGATTTTGTTTTGGTGCTTCTTGATATCTTGCCACAAGTCCTACTGCCAACATAATGTTTGGTCTAGAAGTAGTTAGGTATAGCAGACTTCCTATCATGGATCTGTAAAGTTTTTTATCTATATTTGCAGATCCATCATTAGCACAAAGTTTGCATCCAGTGATCATGGGAGTTGACACAGGTTTTCAGTCTTCCATTTGAAACCTTTTCAACATTTCTCTTAAGCATTTTTCTTGCGAAATGAATATTCCTGTGTTCTTTTGTTGAATTTGAAGACCTAAATATAAGGTGAGCTCTCCAATCATATACATCTCAAATTCTGATTTCATTTCTTCAGCAAATCCTTTTGCTAACTCATCTTTGTTGCTACCAAACATGATGTCATCTACATACACTACTACATTCAAGAGTTCATTATCATTAGCCTTTATGTACAAATTGTTGTCTACTCCTCTTTTCTTGAACCCTTGTTTTTTCAAGTATTTGTCCAGCCTTGAATACCATGCACGAGGAGCTTGTTTCAGACCATATAAGGCTTTCTTTAATCTACACACATAGTCATGTTTATCTATTAAGAAGAATCCTTCAGGTTGTTCCATGTAGACTTCTTCCTCTAAGTCTCCATTCAGGAAGGCAGACCTCACATCCATTTGGTATACCCTGAAATCATGATAGCATGCAAAGGCCAAAAGAATTATAATTGCTTCCATTCTGGCTACATGGGCAAAGGTTTCATCATTGTCAAGTCCTTCAATTTGAGAATACCCCATGCATACAAGTCTGGCTTTATTTATGATTACCTGCCCTTGTTCATTCATCTTATTCTTGAATATCCATTATGTGCCAATGACATTTTTCCCAATCTTGGAATTAACTCCCGGGTATTGTTCTTCTCAATTTGGTCTAGTTCTTCATTCATAACATTTACCCAGTTTTTGTCTTTGCTGGCTTCTTCGAACTTCTTTGGCTCTATTTGAGATATCATGGCTAGGTATACTTCTTCTGTCTATTTAGCAAGCTTCCTTCTTGTCTAGACTCCCACATTCTTGTCCCCAATAATTTGATCTTTTGGATGGTTCTTTTGAGTGTGTCTTGAGGGACCTTTTGAGTTTAATTCAATATCTTTTGTTGTCTTGCTAAGTTCATCATTATCTTAGTTCTCAGCTTCATGATCATCTAGAGGATTGGCGCAGCTTGTGTTTCTTGTTCTGTTTGGTAGATATTCATCAAATCTTACATCAATGCTTTCCACAATTTTGTGCAATCTTTTGTTGTAGCACATATAACCCTTACTCTTGGATGCATATCCTAAAAATATTCCTTCATCAGCTCTTGCATCAAACTTCCCAAGTTTTTCATCATTATTTTTTTATGAAACACTTGCTTCCAAAGACTCTAAAGTGCTTGATTGATGCTATTTTACCATGCCATAATTCGTAAGGAGTCTTATCACCATTTGGTCTTAGATGAGCTTTGTTGAGAATGTGAACAACTATGTGTACTGCTTCTGCCCAATAGGTTTGGGGAATGTTACTTTCTTGCATCATAGCTCTGGTAATATGTTGTACTAACCTGTTTTACCTCTCTACCACTCCATTCTTTTGAGGTGTACCTGCAATTGTAAACTATTGTTTTATCCCATGCTCATTGCATAGGTCTGCAAAATCATAGTCTGTGAATTCACCTCCTCTGTTTGATCTGATGCACTTTAGCTTGCATCCTGTTTGATTTTCTGCCAATGCCTTGAATATCTTGAATTTCTGAAGTGCTTAAAATTTATATTTGAGAAATGATACCCACATCATTCTAGAAAATCATCTATTATCAGCATGAAATAAGATTCTTCGCTTGGTGCTTTAGTTTTTGAAGGTCCACACAGGTCCATGTGTACAATATGAAGAGGCCGACTTGTAGATAGTATCTCTCTGGTCTTGAAATATATGCGGGTCTACTTGCCCAGTTGGTAGATTTACATATGGTATTTTAAGGCTTCTTTATTGCTAGCATATCTCTGACTGCATTCTTTTTGCTCAGACTGATGATGTGGTCAAAGTTTAGGTGTCCCATTCTTCTATGCCATAACCATGATTCATCAAGTTTGCTTATGTGGCATGCTTCATTCTCTTCTTCCACTATATAGACATTACTTTCTATTCTAACACCTTTGATCAAGGTCTTTCCTGTGGTGCTTGATCTTACCTCACAATCTTGGGCTCTAAAAAGGACCTCGCAGCCTTTGTCACACATTTGACTGACGCTTAGCAAATTGGCTTTCAGCCCATCCACAAATAGTACATCATGGGCTATTCCTCTTCCATTATTCAGATGGACTGAGCCTTTTCCTTTGATTTTCCCTACTTTATCATTGCCGAATGTTACATTCCTAGATTTATTTTCATCAAAGGTTTTAAACTTGCTTCGATCTCCAGTCATATGCTTTGAACATCCACTGTCCAAATACCATTGGCTTTTCTGATCTTGGGCTATTAGAGCTAGGTCACACTTATTCAACTTATTTTTCCACTGCAGGTAGCTATTTTTTTGGCACCTTTTCTGAGAATATGGACCACATTCTTTGAGAGGACATTTGGAAGACATGTGTCCTATTTGATGGCATACAAAGGATTTGATTATATTTTTAAATGGATTATGTGTACGAGTGAACTCTCCATTGTTCATAAATCTCCTTAGGGTTTTAAGTATCAATCTTTGTCCATAATTTCTGCACTTCATGGCTTTATGGCTGAACCCCTTACAGCAAAAACAATACCCATGGAAACAATTAGTGTGCCTGGTGTAGGGTTGTCTTCTCCATTTGTTTTCTTGAGGTAGTCTTTTCAATTTTTGCATCTTTTGCTCGTTGAAATTGATTATCTTTGCTTCACAATATGCAACAATATGTCCTAGTTTGTGGCAGGCAAAACAAGTGACATTTCTCGTAGGAGGAAAAAATCTCCTTTGAGATCTTTTGAACTTGCTCAATTGATCTTCAAGAACAATTGAGATTTTTGCAGCTGCTTGCTTATTCCTTTCAATGTCTGCCTTCTCCGAGGTCTTCATGGAGGCAATCTCATCTCCAAGTTGCTTACACCCCCTGCTCCTTTCTTCTATCAATCTTTGATCAGCAATAATCTCATATTGCTGAGAGTTAATTTTTTCTTTTACAACTTTCACAAAAATGATATTCTGGTTATCCTCTACCTTGGATTTGTTGGTTTCTCCTTCATAACCTATCCCAGTCTTTATGAGAGAAGATCTTTGAGCATTTAGTATTTTATCCAACTTTTCAATGCTTGTCATTTGAGGAGTCTTCATTGTCAATTCCCTTTGGGTGTTTTCTAGTTTCTTTCTCAGGCATACCACTTCTTCTTCCAATTTCTCTTGCTCCTGATGTTTATCGTTAATTTTCTTTAGCATAATGTCTTGCACCTTATTAGTTTCTTCAAGTTCTACTTTCAATTGAATGAGGTATTCTAAATTTGGTACCTCTTTTACATGTTTGAGGAGAATGTATTTCTTTTTTCTGCACTTGAGTTTAAGTCTATCTATTTCCTCTAGGGAACTTCTTAGCTCCCCCTCAAGATCTACCTCACCTTCTTCCTCATCTTCTAGAAGGAATCCTTCAGACTCTTCCTTGGCCATCAACACAAATTCAGAGGTTCCTTCTTCATTTGAGGATTCATCTGAGTTTTCATATGCACTGCTATCTTGCTGAGGATAAAGGGATTTTCTATTGAATCTCTTCCCTTTCTGCCAGTTATTTGTTTTGGCTTTCTCTGTCTCTTGAATCTGAATTTTTGTTTTCTTATGAGAACACTTAGATGCATAGTGCCCAAATATTCCACAGCTAAATAAATTAAAAGGAATTTTACCTTTATACTTGCCTGAGTCTCTATACAATCTTCTGACAAATTTGGCCTCTTCTTCATCAGAGCAGGAGCATGTATCTTCCTTTTCTTCTTTGCAATTTTCTACCTTAAAGGCTTCCTCCCTCATATTTGACTTCCTCTGTGGAAGTATCATTTCATAAGCTGTCAAGTTTCCAAGTAATTGGTTCATGGTCAATGTTTCCTAGTCAATTGTTTCTTCTATTATAGAAACCTTGGGGTTAAACCTGGATGGTAAAGATCTCAATATATTTTGTACAATTACACATTCTCTAATGGTTTCTCCTAGAGCTTTCATGTTATTCACAATTTCTGCAACCCTTAAGAAGAGGATCGAAACATCTTCTTCTTCATTCATTTTTATATTTTCAAAATGGGCTCTATAGACTTGCAACTTGGCAGCCTTCACCTTTTTATCTCCCTCATGGATACTTTCTAATGTATCCCATATTTCTTTGGCAGTCTTGTTGTGCATTACTTTGATAAATTCTGCCTCACACAAACCACTTAAGGTTGCATTCATGGCTTTTGCATTAGCTATAAAATCTTTTTTGGCTTCTTTCTCTATGTCAGAAGCCTTTGGGGCATATCCTAATTCCACAGCAGCCCAAACTTATATTCATAGAGACATTATGTACGTCCTCATTCTTATTTTCCAGAAGGCATAATTTGTGCTAATAAACAAAGGGGCTTTATTTGTTGAGCATCCTTCTAGAATAGCCATCTTGGAGACCAATGATCTTCTTCCAGTTGTTAAACTGATACCGAAGGAACCTGCTCTGATACCAATTGTTGAACCCTTGGTTAAACTGAGAGGGGGGGTGAATCAGTTTAATGCAGTCATGGTCTTGTAAAAATTTCTTTTACACTTATTTACATTTTCAATTCATGATCAACTTAATATATAATGGAACAACAATCTTAATAAGTGAGCAGCAGGTATTAAGCATATTTAATACAAAATATCAACATATAATAATCATACACATAGACAACAGATATAAGTGGAAACCCATAAGGGAGAAAACCACATCTTATTATTGTTGTGATGCAAAGGCAAGCTCCAACTCCCTCTCACCACTGATTTTATGTAGGTTCCAACCTATAGGAGGCTACTACCTCAATTCTTCAAGCTACAACTTGCAAGGAAGCTCTATATCCCATCTATTTTCTACAGGCTACAACCTACAAGAGGCTCCTACCTCATCCAGCTACAACTGGACATCTATCAAGCTACAACTTGATATGGAAGCACCAATTTCCTCACTGTACAATAAAATCATATGTTGATTTACCTGGATATTAGCTCTATTTTTCTCCTCCTTTATTGTTGTCCTTCCAACCTTCAAATTTGCTTTATATCATCTCTGGATCTTCACAACTCCTCTCTCTGCTCCTTCTTCTTCTTACACTCTCTGACCTCTTTCTCCATTCTCACTCTTTTTTTTTTTTATGCATATGCTGGTAACATTATTTATAGAGATCACCTCATAACTGTTTGCATTCCATAGGGAATTTGAAATGAACAGGTATGACTTTTTGCCTTCCCCCTTCTCATTTTCTTGTCCATCACATTCAGAATAATATAACAGAATGTATATATATTTGTGTATTACAGTGGAGTTTTTCTTTTCCTTTGGAGACTTTCCTTTGCATCACATACAATAAAAATAATTAATTCACTTATATTTACAGTTACAACAAAAATATTTCACTCAGTCCTTTCATTTCTTTGTTCGTTGTGCATTTGACTTTTCTGCTGTTGTCAGAGTCGTTACTGTTCCTGCTATTATATTCAACACATTTCTGCATAACTGTCATTTTGGCCTATCTTGACCCAGCTTTTTTTTTTCAAACAGTGCCACTATATTCTTCTATTCCCAACTCTGCCTCTTTTTCTCATGCCCATAGCATTCAGCCTTCACCGCTCTTCTAAATACTCGGTTCTACCTTTTTCTCTGTGTTGGGTCCTTACCCGAGCCTTTCTACCCATGTTCATACTTTCCTTTTTGTTTTACGTTATAATCCTCCTTTTGCTCTCCGAAACGATTTACAAAGGAAAATCCACATCCTCCCAGACTTGAAGTGCTTTAGGCTTCAGCTTTGATCTTTATCGTGCCCGCTCTCTTTATCACACTTCGGAAATTCAAATATCCCATGTTCCTTTGTCCCTCTGATTTCCCGATATGCGATGTGCGAAGGGTCCCACCAGGCTGTATGTCGGCGTTTTGGCCATTTATCTTTTTTTCATTTCTATGTTGCTCTTTCATCCTCCCGATGCGATTTCTCAAAGGGGAAACCTTATAACTTCGTAAATTTTCCATTTCTGCAAATCTTGCACATATACCAATGCCACATCCCTGATTAAATGACTGCCATTGATCCTGTTCGCAATTCGATGGTCTTCATCATATTGCAAATCTCAAAGTTTATTGCCCTTCCATACTTTGGTTAAATGTACCACAGTGCCATCATATAAATACACTCGGGTCCCACATGACTGTATCGCTACTTTGCATCACAATTTTTATAACTTACAAATTCTTATCACATAAGTATCATCGATTACGATATGTAATAGCATCGCATCACATTCATCACATCGCATCGTAAATTCTATAACTTACAAACTTCACCCCTCCGATCTTGCGATTTGCGATATGCGGGCCAAGTCCATGTCATCGTGCCACATCACCTTGCCACGTCATCGCCATGTCACTACCACGTCATCTTTCCACATCATCTTGATATATTTGCGATTTGTGGGGTTAGGTCCATGTCAGCTACCATGTCACTTGCCACATCATCGCCACGTCATCATATCGCACTTTGCATTTTCTGTGACCACTGTGTTTGTGCAATTTTTCTCCTGCCCTGATTGCGATATGCGATGGTAATATCACATCGCAATATCGGCTATCGCAATATCAGTATTTCAAACATTCTTTGCTATATAGCTCCTTTTCTTTCCAATGTGATTTACAAAGGGAAGTCACATACACCCAGACTTGAAATCTTTCAAATAATGGTTCTGAGCTGCATCGCATCCGACCCTTTCATCACACTTCGGCGTTTGTGAGAGCTATCTCTTCTGAGCTTTGCGATCTGCGATATGCGATGAACTTCGCATTGTTGATTCGCCTCGCCACTTCGCATCACATTGCCACTTCTCATCCTTCAAGCGGCTATCGCATTCGCTTGCAATGTCCGATATGCGATCGGGTCCCACTTGATTCCGATATAATCTCTGTCATCTATCTCCGTTAATCTCATCCGTTGATCGTGCCGATCCCACACCTTTTATCATTCCGCTCTTTTATATACTTTTTTCTTTAAAACAAAGCACGTCAACAAAATGTATTGGCCCCATAGTATGCCTCCTCTTAACTCACAATTTCGTTTTGCCAAATAATGTTGAGTCTCCATCGTTGATCCTAGAATGATCCAACGGTCATCGCGTTATCGCGTGCCAACTAGCCCTAATGGATAAAGTTTTTGAACCTACGCGAAATAGGTGGTTTTTCTTTGCTACGTGTCAAATCCTTAATGTTATCGCATTCATTTCAACTTTTACCGCTTACCACTCTAAAGCTGCATGAAAACCCCTTTATTGTTTTTTGAAACTGTCTTCACTATTCCATCTCTGTTATTGATTCATGGTTCCATTCTCTGTTGACCAAGGTTTCTTTTGCTTATCCTTTCCAAACTTCTGGTTCTTTTATAACTCTGTGACACCGGTCCCTCCACACTACTCCTCCTGAGCTTGTTCTTTATTCTAAGTGCACTGATCTCTCTTGAGCTTATTTTGCTGCATTTTCTCCTTTTCTTCCTTAGCTTCTTCTCTGCTACCTCTTCTTCTTTCTGTTGCCTCTCTACATTCACTGTTTCTCTGCTTTTGTTGATCCTCTACCTTATTGCCTGATCTGATCCTTTGCCTTATTATTGGTTCTTTTCTACTCTTTTGTGCTCCTTTTCCATCAATGACAATATTTCCAACAAGATCAATATGCATAAGAGAGAATCAAAGGATAGGGCACACCATAGAATTATTTGACTAAACCCTAGAAAATTGATATCAAGGCAACAATCCAGTAAACCCTAGAGAGTAAGGAACTCCGAACCTCTCTAGTTATCTACCTTCATATAAGAAAACATGCAATATAGACATATAGAACTTCAAGGCAAAATTTCAAGAATGGACAAAGGGCATGATCAAAACACAACTTCTTTGGAAAAACCTAATTAGTGATACTTTGAAGAAAAATCTAAAGAACAACGTTTAAATAACATCAAAAAAGAAGGGCTAACCATAAAACATCTTTGACATCTACTGTATTGAACCATTAATGAAATAAACAAGCATAGGTGGGTCTAAATATCAACTAAGAATTCTTTAAACTAACCTAGCAGAGGAAAACATACATACAATAGAAAACAAGAAGGACTAAGGTGCTTCAAACAACATTTCTTAACCTATAATTTTTTGTTCTACTACAACATAGAAGGATGTAACAAAATGATACATAAGGAAACAAGAACTAAACAAAGAAACATCACCATTAATCATGCTCAGGGATCCTGCAAACTATCATCCTTCATCATCAATCAAAGCAAACCATTCACAAACTCCACAAGACAAATTTCTTCTTCAAACTCAAGAAAACCATGTATTTCTCTTAAAAATCATCAAATGGAAACACAATACATAGGAACTCCTTGCTCTATTTATCTAGCAAGTGAGGAGGTGGAAACCATAAGAGGTTTCTAGAAACCCTAAATACATCATAAATGCCATTTATGTGCTTGAAGACCATGCAAGGCCCAAGACACAAAATATCCCATGAAATAAATGCCAAAATAACTTCTAGCACCTAATTCTAGAGTGATTTGCCTCAAAAAAAAAAAAATATCATTTTTCAATAAATGAGTGTGTTTTGTTGACTTTTGGCCAAAAACACATAGTGATGTTTATAAGCGCAGCGACATCCTAGGCAGAAAATAAGTCCTGTTGCAGCCAAGTTTTGGGGACCTTCCCGATGTCATATTTTGCTCCGTGATGGACCGTTGGAAAGCCTGCTGAGTCTTATTTATAAATCTACCTTTTTTTCCTAATTGAACACCTGTAACCTATCCGAAAGGAAATTTTCCCAAAACTACTCTGAGTGCAGCGCCAAGCCTGAAAATGAGGTAGAATGGTAGAAAATGAGGTGTTTTTTGACCTTTTAAGGGGTCAAAAATGCTCCAAATGCTCTAAAATTTGGTGAGAATAGTGTAATAGGCATGAGAAATCCAAAAATCCAAATTTATCCCTATGAGGATGTCTTAACGAAAATCATAGCGCTAGTGGCGCTGCGCTTATAGGCCTCCAAATTCACAAAAAGCAAAAACTTGTCAAAATTTCTTCAAAATTGGTGGATGCCTCCCTCATGGGGTTTGAGAGAACTGTAGAGAAGCTTCAGCCAAGAATCCAAGTTTTTCTTGGTATTTTCCTCCTTTTAGTGCTTGAATTTCAATGAGGGCCTCTTTGAGTTTGGTACAAGCAAGTTTGTTTTTCATTGCATAGTGCTTGGTCATATTTTTGTGGAGATCAAGGGCCCTTTTTATATTCTTAAAATACTTGTGTTCATTCTTGTAATACTGAATGATACACTATGCCATGCCAAAATCTCTCTCCATCTCCCTAATATGTGCATCTTTGGTTTGGAGTAGTATTCTAACACTAGCACATTTGGCCCAATTTCCGACAGCCAATTCATCGCTATTCCGACACATAGGCATCCCAAGAGCGACACTATGAGGCAGGACAAAACGTGGTTATCTTTAGAGTCGCAATTTTGACATTTCCATAAAGTGTTGGAATTGCGACACTTTTTCCGACATTTCCAAACCGTCTTCGCTCTTCTGATGTTATCCAAAATGTCGCTCTTCCGACGAAAACAAAACTTCGCTATTTCGACATTAGAAAAACCATCGGTCTACTAATATTTACCAGGTTTTCAAAACATCGTCGCAATTTCAACCTTATCCCTTCTGATGTTTAAAGCGTCGTTCTTCCAACCTTTACCTGGTTTTCAAAACATCGTCGCAATTCCGACGTTTAAAGCTTCGGTCTTCCGACGGTTGGAAAAGGCGTCGCTATTCCAACATTAGTTAAACCGTCGGTCGAGTTTGTGGCAAGAACGATGCTTTGGAGGTTTTCATCACAAGACCGATGCTTGTGGATATTTCGTCGCAAGACCAGTGCTTGGGAGGTTTTCATCACAAGAATGACAGTTTAGAGAGATTCGTCGCAAGACCGACGGTTGGACACTCCGTCGTTGTTCTAACATTAGAGGTGTCAGTATTTCGACAGAAAGAAAATATTTAATAAAAAAAAAGAATGTCGTATTTAATGGTTTTTAGTTTGTAGTGTTCTTGATTTGTCTAATTCCCCCTTATAATATGGTTAGTTTTGATGACAAATGGATGATTTGACAAGTAGATAGAAATTTGGTAGTCTTTGGTATATGATACAACTTACAAGCATATCATTTTTATACTAACTATCGTGTCTAGCAAATAATCCATTCAACTTGGCTAAGTTTTAACTTCTGGATTAGAAATTCTTATATCAAACCAGCAAGTTATTTGGGTCTAAATCGGGCGGACGTTTTTAAGGAAAGATGTAGACAATCTTGATCTCGAACAACAAACAAACATATGTAACACAATAAACAAACATATGTGAATTAGAGGATCTTGTGTGACCACCTTATGGTTTTATGGTATATCAATCCTAACGTGTATTTATATTAGTCTTAATGAAATATATGATGCAGTTTCAAGACAAAAATGATAGTTGGAGTTTTATATTAGTCTGAATGAAATATATGATGCAGTTTGAAGACAAAAATGATAGCTGGAGTTTATCTAATTAAGGAATCTCAAAAATAATATAAAAATATATTGAATGGAATACATACCGACTTCATCTTTCTAAGCATGTCTTCATCCGGTATATCTATGCCACAAATACTGATAGCTTCTTTCCTTAATACTTCCTGCCATTCCGAGTATATAGCAAGCAAGAGGGCTGCCCAAGTTAGCAGATTGGAAGTTGTCTCATGAACAACAGAGAAAAATTTCTTGCATTCATCCATGATTTCATCAATAGTCATGCTTAGATATTTTTGAGTCTCTCCCAATTCATTCTAGTTGGCTATCATCATCATTCCAAGCAGGTCACTTCCATAGCCAACATGAGCACTTGTTGTTCTGGGCTCCAACCTACTTTGAATTATAGAACTCAGGATATTTTTAACTCTTCTATCAATCTTCCAGGCATACCTATTCTTTCTTGTAGGAATGTATCTGTAAAAAATATAAGGAATATAAGTCCCCAATATTTAATTATAAGTACTGTGAAGCATTATGTTAGTATAGAATATATATGGACTATATATAGCACTCATTAGAACCTTATGCATGGATATATGGATTATGGCAATAGCCTCTAAAATAGCAAGTCTTAATGAACGTTATGGAAAAAGCATAAAAAAGTACAAGTGCTAATGAATTTGTAGTGACATGTAAAACTCCATAATTGAAAGATAAGTATAGTGTAGTTACTGACTTCCCAGGATGAAAACAGATTGTTCAACTTTAGCAGCCATTTCTTGCAATTCTTTCTGCAACTCAAATAATTATTTTCCGTCATTGTAACTACTACCAAATGCAATATGGGATATGATGTCTGATGTTAATTCTCTAAACTCGTTGTGAACATCAATCACTTTTCCATTAGAGTCTAACTGAGATGTCATCTCTTGCCAATTTTGGAGCATGGATGAAGTGCAAGCAGCCATTTTATTCACCATTGGTTGTCATTGGAAATATGAGTACATAGATAAATTCAATAACATAATCTATAAAGACTCCAAATCTCAAGGTCTCCCTAAGAAATGGTTTAGCTGATACACATCCAAATCTCAAGGACTCTCTTTAAGAAATCGTCTAGTTAAGAAGCCTTAACTAGTCTTAACAAACGTAGTCAAACCCTATCACTAAAAAACCCTAAATCAAACCCCAATAATATTTTTATCTGCACCTGATAACCTTTAAAATAAACTTTGAAAATTTTATTTTACATAGAATACTTATCATAGTGATCGATGAAACTAATAGAAAATAAGAGTGAACTGGTTTCAAGCCTTGAAAAGTTTGTAATGTGGTAGCATATAGAAAAATTATGAAAAATAGTGAAGCATAGTATTTTGCAGGTAGATATCATGGAAAATAATATGTGCAATGAATGGCATACCTAAATAAATGTGGGATTGTATTCCAAAATTTAAATTTTAGGTGGTAGCTCTCTATATGAATATATCAAAACTTCTCTAAATTTTCTCCATTTATAGCACTCGTTGATGTCCTTAACCTTCGACCCCATTCAAGACAAGTAAACATAGTACAGTGATGTTAATGGATTAATACTAAGCCCCTTAATAGCCAAAATTAGTTAAAACAAGACTAATCGTGTTTCCTCAAAAGCCACAAGACCAAATTACAACATGACCCCCTTGGAATAGAATTGGCTTCCATGAGAATTATTCAAAACATCAGATTTACAGCTTAATCAGAAACATGGAAAGTGTGGAACCTTTATGTCAAATTTTAATAGACTCCTGGATAATGATGGTTGTTAAATGATATATATTAAACAAGGGTTGTTGGTTTTTTTTTATTTGTTTTTGGATTCATTTGAGCAAGGTTTCTTACAGGTGGAAGATCAAGATTCATGGCTATCAAAAGTTTTTTTGGTTGATTAGCACGTCCTTTTCTACCTTCATTAGGGCTTTCATTTTTTTGAAGGAAGAATTATTTGGCCCTCTTAAGGCATCCAATTCTGAACTGGGAAGTGTCTCCTTGTGGCTTGAAGAAGACTCCAAGGCCAGCGAAGATTTTTACATAACTACTACAAGCTATATCTCCTTTTAAAGAAGACTAATGGATAATATAGTTCTCTAAGTTTATCTTTCCTATGGAACAACGGTCTAAGGAAACAAAAGGCCCAGTCTCGACTCGATCCTTATACACTGAAAAGCAGCGAGGAGTATTGACTATGATTACAGGAATTTGTTGTGGTGTCACTGTAAGAATGAAATACTAAGCCTAGCCATAACACTAAAAATGTCATCATGCCTTCCTTAAGGACATAATTTTGAGTATTCTATTCCCTCATCATATGTGTGGAACTGTTAAAGTACTTTTCTAAAGTTAATGGCATATAAAATGTATGGTTCATTGGTATACTTTTGAGCAACCTTTTATTGCTAATGCAAAGTTCTTACAAGTACAAGAGATTTTCGTGTATAGTGACAAATTTTGGAAGGTTTTTCATCCATTTCAGTACTTCAACTCTTCAAGATCAGTGAAGAGTATTAACCGGTGTAGCTAATTCTGAATATGAGTGCTTTTGTGCAGAATTGTTAAAGGAATTGTCTGAAGTTAATGGCATATAAAATGTATGGTTCATTGGTATACTTTTGAGAAACCTTTTATTGCCAATACAAATTTCTTACAAGCACAAGATATTTTCATGTATAGTGACAAGTTTTGGAAGGTTTTTCATCCATTTCAGTACTTCAACTCTTATATATCAGTGAAGAGTATTAACCGGTGCAACTAATTCTGAACATGAGTGCTTTTGTGAGGTTCCTGAAGGGATAAATTCTAAGCATAAGGGATTGTTTACTTATGTGTTTGTAGGAGCTATCCCTACAGCCTTATTTGGAAACTCTGTGGTGAATCTAACCAAAGCACTTCAAGCTTGACACTCACCTATTCTAAAACACTGTAGTGGAACCATAAAGAAGGGAAATACCTTTGTTTCGATGTCTCAATTTTGTGGCATCTCAGTCTAGCAATGATTTGTGGTTCCTTGGTATATTGTTGGGAATTCATTGTTGACCTAGTCACAGTTTGAAGATAAAATCTCAAATATTACCTAATCACCAATATTTTACAAATATTTGTTCGATGTGACTCTTCTCAATTGTCAATTGGTTATGTTTGAAGCTTTCATCCAAGTCCATAATCATCCTCATTATTGTTTGCATCGAAGCCAAATATAGTTACTACATGTGAATCTTAAGAAAGGCATTTTGTGGATAATCTGAATAGTTCAGTCTTGTATATACCTATGACCTGTCACCTGGAGACTTGAAGTGGTAGAAAGATTAGTCCATTACAAGTGATATTACGTCCTAGAAAGGAGGATAAACTAAGACAACAATATAACACAAGTATGAAAGTTGTCTTTGAGTCGCATTGATCATCTAACTCTTGGACAATTTAGAATACAAATCTTTGTTGTCATTAAAAGGGAACAAAAGTATTGGAATCACCATCAATTCACAGTCAGAGCTACAAAAGTAGAAGACATTGACATCACCACAATTTGTCAAGCAGCAAAGATTCTTTTAGGATTGGAGTAGCATTGTTCTGTGCATTTAAGTAGCATGTGATCCAAACTACAAAATAGCACCCTCAATTGCTTGTAAAATAGCATAAAAATTGCATAGGGTGTGCTCTAACTGTAGCAAGCTACCTAGCACACTACTATTTGAATGAATTTGAAAAATTCCTAGAATATTAGGTTGTTAAGGATTAAAAATTTTGCTCAATTCCCATATTTTTTTTGTTCTATATTTTATAACACCACATCATGTTGAAATTTCACAAACAAGTGCTACAACAAAGAATGTAACAGCTCCAAAGACAACCTAAAATATCCATGGGAAAGTGTTAACTATTTTATATGTTATTTGCATACCTTTCCACCGTCAAATAACATATAAAGAGTTGTATACATATTTTTCAAACATGATAAGCAGTCAACAAAGTGGACACTGTTAGAAGGACCTATCTAGTGATGCGTCACTAACACCTTTGGAGCCAAGGCTTGCTATAAATAGGTAACCAATGATCCAAACTGCAAAATAGCAACCTCAATTTCTTGTAACATAGCATAAAAATTATAATGGGTGTGCTCTAACTATACCAAGCTTCCTAGCACACTACTATTTGAATGAATTTGAAAAATGCCTATATTATTAGGTTGTTAAGGATTAAAAGTGTTGCTCAATTCCCATCATTTTTTTGTTTTATATTTTATAACAACCCTAAAACTAAAAGTTCATAGGGTTAACATTTGGGAAACCTCTATTAAAAGGTGGTTAAATTTATGGAACTTAGCAATACATCATTTATACTTGCAGGATTTTGATGTGTGGTTGTCATTGATGTCAATCTAAGCAGCACCAGGTAATGCCAACAAAATGACATGGAAATTCAGGATGTTTCAAGTCAAGGTCATCCTTGTTGGATTCTTTGCATCAAGCTATTTCTAATGGTATGTGGCACACCACAAGAGGCCTCATTATTTGTGAGTTATGGCTAATTGAATATGGAGGACCAAATATATGGGTAAAAAACCCAAAGCGTGGTGATGTGGCACCCTATCATTGGCTAGCACAATATGATCATGAAATTAGGGGTTATATCCACTATTTATGCTTGTAATATTGCAGGGAGGGCCTCATAAATTAAATTTTGTGTCGAATAAAAATTAAAATCTGCCCCAAGGGATGAATGTCACATTCCTTGGGCTTCAAGGTATTCTTAAAATTTTTTGTTTCCAATAAAGTGAAAAATGTCCTACATATTTAGAAGCCCCTCCTAAGTCTATAAAAATGAACTTGATCTATCATTCAAGTTAAGCACTCAAACAAACATTAATTGACTAATTGATCTATATATTATGAAACTTACTTCGGCCCCTATGGAGAAATTTTCAAATCAGAAGAGAGGGTTTGATGACAAGAGTTTTTGGTTTGGTTTTGATTTGTTTTGGGATTCGTTTGAGCAAGGTTTCTTGCAGGTGGAAGATCAAGATTAACGGTTATCAAAAGTTTGTTTGGTTGATTAGCACGTCCTTTTATGCCATCATTAGGGCTTCATTCTCTAAGGCTTTCATTGTTTTGAAGGAATAATTATTTGGCCCTCTTAGGGCATCAAATTATGAATTGGGAAGTGTCTCTTTGTGGCTTGAAGAAGACTCCAAGGCCAGCGAAGATTGTTACATAACTACTGCAAGCTATATCTCCTTTTAAAGAAGAATAATGGCTAGTATAGTGCTCTAAGTTTATCTGTCCTATGGAACAATGGTCTAATGAAACAAAAGGCCCAGTCTTGACTCGATCCTTATACACTGAAAAGCAGCGAGGAGTATTGACTATGATTACAGGAATTTGTTGTGGTGTCACTGTAAGAATGAAATACTAAGCCTAGCCATAACACTGAAAACATCATCATGACTTCATTAATGACATAATTTTGAGTATTCTATTCCCTTATCATATTTGTGGAACTGTTAAAGGACTTGTCTGAAGTTAATGGAATATAAAATGTATGGCTCATTGGTATACTTTTGAGCAACCTTTTATTGCTAATAAAAATTTCTTAGAAGCACAAGAGATTTTCGTGTATAGTGACAAGTTTTGGAAGTTTTTTCATCCATTTCAGTACTTCAACTCTTCTAGATCAGTGAAGAGTATTAACCGATGTAGATAATTCTGAACATGATTGCTTTTGTGTGGAACTGTTAAAGGAATTGTCTGAAGTTAATGGCATATAAAATGTATGGTTCATTGGTATACTTTTGAGAAACCTTTTATTGCTAATACAAATTTCTTACAAGCACAAGATATTTTCGTGTATACTGACAAGTTCTGGAAGGTTTTTCATCCATTTCAATACTTCAACTCTTATAGATCAGTGAAGAGTATTAACCGGTGCAGCTAATTCTGAACATGAGTGCTTTTGTGAGGTTCCTGAAGGGATAAATTTTAAGCATAAGCGATTGTTTACTCATGTGTTTGTAGGAGCTATCCCTACAGCCTTATTTGGAAACTTTGTGGAGAATCTAAACAAAGCACTTCAAGATTGACACTCACCTATTCTGAAACACTGTAGTGGAACCATAAAGAAGGGAAATACCTTTGTTTTTATGTCCTGATTTTTGGCATCTCAATCTAGTAATGATTTGTGGTTCCTTGGTATATTCTTGGGAATTCATTGTTTACCTAGTCACAGTTTGAAGATCAAATCTCAAAGATTACCTAATCACCAATATTTTACAAATATTTGTTCGATGTGACTCTTCTCAATTGTCAATTGGTTATGTTTGAAGCTTTCGTCCAAGTCCATAAGCACCATCATTATTGTTTTCATCAAAGCCAAATATAGTTACTACATGTGCATCCTAAGAAATGCATTTTGTGGATAATATGAATAGTTCAGTCTTTTATATACCTATGACCTATCACCTGGAGACTTGAAGTGGTAGAAAGATCAGTGCATTACAAGTGATATTACGTCCTAGAAAGGAGGCTAAACTAAGACAACAATATAACACAAGTATGAAAGTTGTCTTTGAGTCGCATTGATCATCTAACTCTTGGACAGTTTAGCATACAAATCTTTATTGTCATTAAAAGGGAACAAAAGTATTGGAATCACCATCAATTCGCAGTCAAAGCTACAAAAGTAGAAGACATTGACATCACCACAATTTGTCAAGAAACAAAGATTCTTTTAGGATTGGAGTAGCATCAGTCTGTGCATTTAAGTAGCATGTGATCCAAAATACAAAATAACACCCTCAATTTCTTGTAAAATAGCATAAAATTTCATAGGGTGTGCTCTAACTGTAGCAAGCTACCTAGCACACTACTATTTGAATGAATTTGAAAAACGCCTAGAATATTAGGTTGTTAAGGATTAAAAATGTTGCTCAATTCCCATCATTTTTTTGTTCTATATTTTATATCACCACATCATGTTGAAATTTCACAAACAAGTGCTACGACAAAGAAAGTAACAGCTCCAGAGACAACCTAAAATATCCATGGGAAAGTGTTAGCTATTTTGTATGTTATTTGCATACCTTTCCACCGTCAAATAACATATGAAGAGTTGTATACATAGTTTTCAAACATGGTAAGCAGCCAACAAAGTGGACACTATTAAAAGGACCTATCTAGTGATGTATCACTAACACCTTTGGATTCAAGGCTTGCTATGCATAGGTAACCAATGATCCAAACTACAAAATAGCACCCTCAATTTCTTGTAATGTAGCATAAAAATTATAATGGGTGTGCACTAACTATACCAAGCTTCCTAGCACACTACTATTTGAATGAATTTGAAAAATTCCTAGAATATTAGGTTGTTAACGATTAGAAATGTTGCTTAATTCCCATCGTGTTTTTTGTTCTATATTTTATAGCAATCCTAAAGCTAAAAGTTCATAGGGTTAAGATTTGGGAAACCTCTATTAAAAGGTGGTTAAATTTTTGGGACTTAGAAATACATCATTTATACCTATAGGTTGTTGATGTGTGGTTGTCATTGATGTCAATCTAATCAGCACCAGGTAATGCCAACAAAATGACATGGCAATTCAAGATGTTTCAAGTGAAGGTCATCCTTGTTGGATTCTCCGCATCAAACTATTTCTGATGTTATGTGGTACACCACAAGAGGCCTCATGATTTGTGAGTTATGGCTAATTGAAGATAGAGGACCAAATCTATGGGTAAAAAAACCAAAGGGTGGTGATGTGGCACCCTATCATTGGCTAGCACAATATGATCATGAAATTAGGGGTTATATCCACTATTTGTGCTTGTAATATTGCAGGGAGGGCCTCATAAATTAAATTTTGTCTCGAATAAAAATTGAAATCTGCCCCAAGGGATGAATGTCACATTCCTTGGGCTTCAAGGTATTCTTAAATTTTTTTGTTTCCGATAAAGTGAAAAATGACCTACATATTTATAAGCCCCTCCTATGTCTATAAAAAGGAACTTGATCTATCATTCAAGTTAAGAACTCAAATAAACATTGATTGAATAATTGATCTATATATTATGAAACTTACTTCGGCCCCTATGGAGAAATTTTCAAATCAGAAGAGAGGGTTTGATGACAAGGGTTTTTGGTTTGGTTTTGATTGGTTTTGGGATTCATTTGAGAAAGGTTTCTTGCAGGTGGAAGATCAAGATTCACAGCTATCAAAAGTTTGTTTGGTTGATTAGCACGTCCTTTTCTGCCCTCATTAGGGTTTCATTCTCTAAGGCTTTCATTGTTTTGAAGGAATAATTATTCGGCCCTCTTAGGGCATCAAATTATGAACTGGGAAGTGTCTCTTTGTGGCTTGAAGAAGACTCCAAGGCCAGAAAATATTGTTACATAACTACTACAAGCTATATCTCCTTTTAAAGAATAATAATGGCTAGTATAGTGCTCTAAGTTTTTCTGTCCTATGGAACAACGGTTTAATGAAACAAAAGGCCCAGTCTATACTCGATCCTTATACATTGAAAAGTAGCGAGGAGTATTGAATATGATTACAGGAATTTTTTGTGGTGTCACTGTAAGAATGAAATACTAAGCCTAGCCATAACACTAAAAACGTCATCCTGCCTTCCTTAAGGACATAATTTTGAGTATTATATTCCCTCATCATATGTGTGAAACTGTTAAAGGACTTGTCTGAAGTTAATGGAATATAAAATGTATGGTTCATTGGTATACTTTTGAGCAACCTTTTATTGCTAATACAAAGTTCTTACAAGCACAAGAGATTTTCGTGTATAGTGACAAGTTTTGGAAGGTTTTTCATCCATTTCAGTACTTCAACTCTTCTAGATCAGTGAAGAGTATTAACCGGTGCAGCTAATTCTGAACATGAGTGCTTTTGTGTGGAACTGTTAAAGGAATTTTCTGAAGTTAATGTCATATAAAATGTATGGTTCATTGGTATACTTTTTACAAACCTTTTATTGCTAATACAAATTTCTTACAAGCACAAGAGATTTTCGTGTATAGTGACAAGTTTTGGAAGGTTTTTCATAGATTTCAGTACTTCAACTCTTATAGATTAGTGAAGAGTATTAACTGGTGCAGCTAATTTTGAACATGAGTACTTTTGTAAGGTTCCTGAAGGGATAAATTCTAAGCATAAGGGATTGTTTACTAATGTGTTTGTAGGAGCTATCACTACAACCTTATTTGGAAACTCACTGGTGAATCTAACCAAAGCACTTCAAGATTGACACTCACTTATTCTGAAACACTATAGTGGAACCATAAAGAAGGGAGATACCTTTGTTTTGATGTCTTGATTTTTTGGCATCTCAGTCTAGCAATGATTTGTGGTTCCTTGGTATATTCTTGGGAATTCATTGTTGACCTAGTCACAGTTTGAAGATCAAATCTCAAATATTACCTAATCACCAATATTTTACAAATATTTGTTCGATGTGACTCTTCTTAATTGTCAATTGGTTATGTTTGAAGCTTTTGTCCAAGTCCATAAGCATCCTCATTATTGTTTGCATCGAAGCCAAATATAGTTACTACATCTGCATCTTAAGAAACACATTTTGTGGATAATCTGAATAGTTCAGTCTTGTATATACCTATGACCTGCCACCTGGAGACTTGAAGTGGTAGAAAGATCAGTGCATTACAAGTGATATTATGTCCTAGAAAGGAGGCTAAACTAAGACAACAATATAACACAAGTATGAAAGTTGTCTTTGAGTCGCATTGATCATCTAACTCTTGGACAGTTTAGCGTACAAATATTTGTTGTCATTAAAAGGGAACAAAAGTATTGGAATCACCATCAATTTGTAGTCAAAGCTACAAAAGTAGAAGACATTGACATCACCACAATTTGTCAAGCAGCAAAGATTCTTTTAGGATTGGAGTAGCATTAGTTTGTGCATTTAAGTAGCATGTGATCCAAACTACAAAATAACACCCTCAATTGCTTGTAAAATAGCATAAAATTTGCATAGGGTGTGCTCTAACTGTAGCAAGCTGCCTAGCACACTACTATTTGAATGAATTTGAAAAATTCCTAGAATATTAGATTGTTAAGGGTTAAAAATTTCGCTTAATTCCCATCGTTTTTTTGTTCTATATTTTATAACACCAGATCATGTTGAAATTTCACAAACAAATGCTACAACAAAGAATGTAACAGCTCCAGAGACAACCTAAAAGATCCATGGGAAAGTGTTAGCCATTTTGTATGTTATTTTCATACCTTTCCACCGTCAAATAACATATGAAGAGTTGTATACATAGTTTTCAAACATGATAAGTAGCCAACAAAGTGGACACTATTAAAAGGACCTATCTAGTGATGTATCACTAACACCTTTGGATTCAAGGCTTGCTATACATAGGTAACCAATGATCCAAACTACAAAATAGCACCATAAATTTCTTGTAATGTAGCATAAAAATTATAATGTGTGTGCTCTAACTATACCAAGCTTCCTAGCACACTACTGTTTGAATGAATTTGAAAATTTCCTAGAATATTAGGTTGTTAAGGATTAAAAATGTTGCTCAATTCCCATCGTTTTTTTGTTCTATATTTTATAGAAATCCTAAAGCTAAAAGTTCATAGGGTTAAGATTTGGGAAATATCTATTAAAAGGTGGTTAAATTTACGGAACTTAGTAATACATCATTTATACCTGTAGGTTGTTGATGTGTGGTTGTCATTGATGTCAATCTAAGCAGCACCAGGTAATACCAACAAAATGACATGGAAATTTAGGATGTTTCAAGTCAAGGTCATCCTTGTTGGATTCTCCGCATCAAGCTATTTCTGATGGTATGTTGCACACCACAAGAGGCCTCATGATTTGTGAGTTATGGCTAATTGAAGATGGAGGACCAAATATATGGGTAAAAAACCCAAAGGGTGGTGATGTGGCACCCTATCATTGGCTAGCACAATATGATCATGAAATTAGGGGTTATATCAACTATTTGTGCTTGTAATATTGCAGGGAGGGCCTCATAAATTAAATTTTGTGTCGAATAAAAATTAAAATCCACCCCAAGGGATGAATGTCACATTCCTTGGGCTTCAAGGCATTCTTAAATTTTTTTTTTTCCAATAAATTGAAAAACCACCTACATATTTAGAAGCCCCTCCTAAGTCTATAAAAACGAACTTGATCTATCATTCAAGTTAAGCACTCAAATAAGCATTAATTGAATAATTGATCTATATACTATGAAACTTACTTCGGCCCCTATGGAGAAATTTTCAAATCAGAAGAGAGGGTTTGATGACAAGGGTTTTTGGTTTGGTTTTGATTGGTTTTGGGATTCGTTTGAGAAAGGTTTCTTGTAGGTGGAAGATCAAGATTCACGGCTATCAAAATTTTGTTTGGTTGATTAGCACGTCCTTTTCTGCCCTCATTAGGGCCTCATTCTCTAAGGCTTTCTTTGTTTTGAAGGAATAATTATTCGTCCCTCTTAGGGCATCAAATTATGAACTGGGAAGTGTCTCTTTGTGGCTTGAAGAAGACTCCAAGGCCAGCAAATATTGTTACATAACTACTGCAAGCTATATCTCCTTTTAAAGAAGAATAATGGCTAGTATAGTGCTCTAAGTTTATTTGTTCTATGGAACAAAAATTTAATGAAACAAAAGGCCCAGTCTCTACTCGATCCTTATACACTAAAAATTAGCAAGGAGTATTGACTATGATTACAGGAATTTGTTGTGGTGTCACTGTAAGAATGAAATACTAAGCCTAGCCATAACACTAAAAACGTCATCCTGCCTTCCTTAAGGACATAATTTTGAGTATTATATTCCCTCATCATATATGTGGAACTGTTAAAGGACTTGTCTGAAGTTAATGGAATATAAAATGTATGGTTCATTGGTATACTTATGAGAAACCTTTTATTGCTAATACAAAGTTCTTACAAGCATAAGAGATTTTCATGTAGAGTGACAAGTTTTGGAAGGTTTTTCATCCATTTCAGTACTTCAACTCTTCTAGATCGGTGAAGAGTATTAACCGGTGCAGCTAATTCTGAACATGAGTGCTTTTGTGTGGAACTGTTAAAGGAATTTTCTGAAGTTAATGTCATATAAAATGTATGGTTCATTGGTATACTTTTGAGAAACATTTTATTGCTAATACAAATTTCTTACAAGCACAAGAGATTTTCGTGTATAGTGACAAGTTTTGCAAGGTTTTTCATCTATTTCAGTGCTTCAAATCTTATAGATTAGTGAAGAGTATTAATTGGTGTAGCTAATTCTGAACATGAGTACTTTTGTGAGGTTCCTGAAGGGATAAATTCTAAGCATAAGGGATTGTTTACTAATGTGTTTGTAGGAGCTATCACTACAACCTTATTTGGAAACTCAGTGGTGAATCTAACCAAAGCACTTCAAGATTGACACTCACCTATTCTGAAACACTATAGTGGAACCATAAAGAAGGGAAATACCTTTGTTTTGATTTCTTGATTTCTTGGCATCTCAATCTAGCAATGATTTGTGGTTCCTTGGTATATTATTGGGAATTCATTGTTGACCTAGTCACAGTTTGAAGATCAAATCTCAAATAGTACTTAATCACCAATATTTTACAAATATTTGTTCGATGTAACTCTTCTCAATTGTCAATTGGTTATGTTTGAAGCTTTTGTCCAAGTCCATAAGCATCCTCATTATTGTTTTCATCGAAGCCAAATATAGGCAGTACATGTGAATCTTAAGAAACTCATTTTGGGGATAATATGAATAGTTCAGTCTTGTATATACCTATGACCTATCACCTGGAGACTTGAAGTGGTAGAAAGATCAGTGCATTACAAGTGATATTACATCCTAGAAAGGAGGCTAAACTAAGACAACAATATAACACAAGTATGAAAGTTGTCTTTGAGTCGCATTGATCATCTAAATCTTGGACAGTTTAGCATACAAATATTTGTTGTCATTAAAAGTAAAAAAAAAGTATTGGAATCACCATTAATTCACAGCCAGAGCTACAAAAGTAGAAGACATTGACATCACCACAATTTGTCAAGCAACAAAGATTCTTTTAGGATTGGAGTAGCATTAGTTTGTGCATTTAAGTAGCATGTGATCCAAACTAAAAAATAGCACCCTCAATTTCTTGTAAAATAACATAAAAATTGCATAGGGTGTGCTCTAACTGTAGCAAGCTACCTAGCACACTACTATTTGAATGAATTTGAAAAATGCCTAGAATATTAGGTTGTTAAGGATTGAAAATGTTGCTCAATTCCCATCGTTTTTTTGTTCTATATTTTATAACACCACATCATGTTGAAATTTCACAAACAAGTGCTACAACAAAGAATGTAACAGCTCCAGAGACAACCTAAAATATCCATGGGAAAGTGTTAGCTATTTTTTATGTTATTTGCATACCTTTCCACCTGTTAGCCAACTATAAAATTTGTCATATCAAATGGTGGCTAAATCATTTTTGAAGCCTTTAAGAAACAATTTTTATTGAAAAAATGTTAGTTCTTTAAGTCTTATGAAGACATCGTATTCTTTGATTATTCTTCACTGCTGTTTCCCTCTTAACTCTGAAATTCTGTTGTTTTCCTGAAGAAAAGACTACTACAAAACCCATTTTTTCCTTCATTTTTACCGCTCTTTTCACTTCAAATTAACCTCCATTTTTATCCCCTTTTTCCCATAAAATTCCTCTATTTTTCCTTATTTCCCCTCTTCCCTTCATAAAAGCCCCTTTTATAAGGTTAAAAAATCCTTTTTTACCTTATCCGAAACCTTCAAAATCCTCTGAAAATCCTTGAAGATTCATAAAAAACCCATATTTTCATTATAGACCTAAGACCCTTTGGGCTAAGTCCTAAACCACTTCCCCACCATATACCCTAGTGCTGGAACCAAGCGCTATATCCAAAAGCGCTTATCGCATCGAGGCATTTTTGATGAGTGCAAGTATTTTTATTTCATAAAACCCCCGATGCCGATGAGCTCCTTGGTTATAAATCCCAATCCCTTTGCCACTTTATAAAACCAACAACCCCGCAATCGGGCACTAAAACACATAAATGAACCCTTCCCGATTCAATTTTCCTTTGTAAATTCATAAAAACCCATGTTATAAAGGTAACTCACCAGTTCATTGATTAAACCATTCTCAACCGTTGATCTGAAACAATGAAACGGTCTCCGCAATCGCATCGGAATATTTCATTAGGCATGTTTTATATTCTATTCACCCCCCTCCCAATTGATCACCCCCAATGGATCCTCCATCGTTGATTTCCCCCCGCTAGATCCAGATTCGACGACCCGTATTGTTTTGTTTCACAAGCCTTTTCCCCCGCTGTGACCTCCTCTGATTCATTCCCCGTCGTTGATCTGGCCCTCAGATCAACGGTCCACATTTAATCGCATTGGAGATTTTCGTGTGTCCATTCCTCTCTCCTCCTCCGATCGCAAATCTCCGATTGCATTTGGGTTGTCCATACACCTAGATCTAACGGTCCAGATTGAACCCCTCAACCTTTGTTAAAATCATGAAACCCCTTGTATAATTTTTTTCGGCCGATCTCCGTCGTTGATCTCTGCAGATCAACAGCCCACACTAATCCTTTCTCTACCTCATTTTTATTCCATTTAACCCTAAGATTAAGTCTCCGCCGTTGATCTGTTTCAATCCAAGGGTCCATAAAAAACGCGATAGGCCCAATTCCTTTGGGTCCTACCCGTCCTAGATTTGATCTCCGTCATTTATTTTTTGATCTAACGGTCAAGATTGAAACCACCTTCCCCTGCCCCACATCTTATCGCCCGTGCATCTATCCTCCATCGCACTCACTTCCCACCGTCTAATCTGAGACCCCTAATCTGACGGTTGATGCTCATTTTTGCATAGATTAAGCCTGAACGATAATTCCTAAAAAGCACTCAATATAGGCAGTTTTGAAATGCCACGTGTTGGGCTTGTTGAAGTTCCCATGTTTTGGCAAGTTTGGCAATACCTAAAGATGAGACAACATCAGAACCACTTTTCGACCTTAGGATCTAGCCCTCCTAGATCCAGAGAGGGATCTCTCTATATAGGCAAAGGTATATGTATTTGAAGCTTGATTTGAAGGTTTTAGGCTAGTTATAAAGCACAAGGTTGGTTTTGGTTTGTTCGTTTGTTTGGTTGTTGGGAATCAGGAAGGAAGGGTTCAATATAAGACAAGGATGAGCAAAGAGGATTTTAGGCAAAGGAGATATAAGTCAAAGAACACTCGAGACCATTGGGCAATGGAGTTAGGAAAGGGTTTACTTTCTATTTAGTATTCAAGGCTTTCAATTGGGCTAGTCATATAAAGCATTGGATCTTAAAGATGATAGTGTGGTATGAAATGACAAGGAAGGAAGGTGAATGACAAGGAAACCTCCAAGGTGACCAATTAGGGATCAGATCTAGGGACAGGACATGCCATTAGACACCTATGATCCAAATCCTAAAAGGTTAACTCTTCAGACAAAGGGAACATTAAAGATTTAAACACAAAGGTGAAAACCTGAGATCAGAGAAATGCTTTGAACATTCAATGCTTCGGCATCAAAATTAAGGGAACTTAGAAAGGCTCAAATGATTGAAAAAATACCCTATTGATACAGAATCAGCGTTCTAAACTCCCAGTATCCCAATTTGTTCAATTAAAACCCAACAAGAACATCTAAGAACAAATTCATTAATTCATACATCAGCTAGCAGTGAAATACAGCTACTACACTGGTTAAATTATCTTGAATCAGTACTCAGATAAGACATTCAATAGAAAACATCAAAGGTAAGGAGATCAGAAGCATAGGGTACCATGCAAGGGTATATCCTAAGCCAGATTTCTGATGCTTACCAGAGAAATGAAATGTAATGAATTATAGAAGGAAACAGAGACAAAGGCAGAGAAACATCACCGCTGCTTTAAATCAAGATCCAAAGAAATGTGCTTGTCATATTAAAGAGCAACACCAGTCATGTAAAACATTGTCCAACAGCTTGATATTCAGTCTGAAAATATCTTCCTCAGCCTATCTTACAACTTTACATAGAGAACTATATCTCAAGAGAAACAACTTACAATTCACAGACATCCGATCAACAACCAACAACATCGTTTTCTCATGAGTTTTATATCTAAAAGAGAGGCAGCGGAGGTAGATGAAACACTAAATGAAACATTTAAATAGAGTAGAAGAAGAGGGCTCGAGGCCCATTCTGTCTTAATAGATATGCATTAGTATTCAGTACTCTTTGGATGAAAGAGTGGTCTTCGACAAGCTGATATTTATTCCAGGTATGCTCTTTGATGTATTTCGGCTATAGTACTCTACAGTACTTTGGTGAATTAAAAAAAAGGTAGATAAATGACTTCAGGTTTTTCATACTGCATAAAAAATGCTCTGGTAGCATTAGGACTTCTGTCAAGGTGGAAATATTCTCAAGAACACGATGTGGAATAAAAACATTATGGGTACTTTGTCCTTTCTCGGGAGGGAAACTTCTGCTGATGTGAAACACTGATGATATTTATTTCTGTGCGTTAGGCATCATAGGCCTTCTGTGTTAATCATAAGGTCTTCAATTTGGTACATTTTCCTTTTGAACAGTTAATTAAATCTTAAAATCTTCAATTAGAGGCTTTAAACTCTCTGATCTTTCACTGATACTCTTTGCTGCTTCATTACTATCTCTGTCTGTGAAATTTGAGCTTTAATGGTGTTGGAGAGGTTTAACAGGGTTGAACACTATCCCTTTAATGAAAAATTATGTTCTAACACCTTGCATTCCTCTGTAATCTCAAGCTCTGAAAATGCTTCCTCTGCGCTACTCTATCACTAACAGTGACTGTGTAGAGCAGAACGGTTTTCACCATCTATATTCCATGCAAAAATACACAAAAATGTTAAGAAACCCATGAGAGATGATGGTGGATGCAGTGGAAGGCTGAGAATGGCAGCGCAATAGAGATGAAAATGGTGGATGCAAAGGAAAACTGTGGAAAAATGCAGTGTAATGGTGAAAAATGTAACTGATGGAGGTTTGGTGGAGAAATGCATGTGGAATTTTCGATCATATCTGGAGGCGATGATCGATGGTGGTGATTAGATAATGGAATGAATTTAGAAAATTGGGAAAAATGCAATAAAATTTAACGTAAAACATTAAATTTCTAATGTTAGGCGAAACGATAAAAGCTTTCAATGTAAAACATTAAAATTTCAATTTGGGCGGAGGAAATGGTTTTTCAATGTAAATCGTGGAGTTTGGACCTTTGAACGAAATGAAAAGGAAACACATGAAAATTCAATGAAATAGGCATGAATGGTTGGACCCAGTCATGGGCGGAGGGCGATTTAATATGGACCGTCAGATCTTAGGAGGAGATCGACGGTTGCGATGATCTGATGCAATGTCGGGGTCGCGCGATGAACAAAATGTGAATGGAGTGCGAGATGCAATGAGGGCCGTTCATCTATACAGATCAATGGTCGAGATATTTAGATGGACGTTCGGAGGCAGGAGGTGGGGAAGTGGGTTTTTGGACAAAACCGCTGTTTTCGCGCGGTGAAAAGGGAGGGAGGCAGTTTTCACTTTTTGAACGTGATATAGGTCTCCGGCTAACACGTGGCATTCTGGAACCGCCCATATCGCATAGATCTTAGTTGTTAAACCTCGGACGCAACACGAACATGATATTGATTCAGGCCATTGGATCTGGGACTGCGAGATCTGACAGTGATGGAGGAGCGTGATACGAGGAAAGTGCATGGTCAGTAAGGTGGGGTCTAGTGGACGGTGGTTTCATTATGGGCCGTCCGATCTATGCGACGGACGGCTGAGATATACAGAGGAGAAGAAATAGTGGTGGGGCTGGTTAGTGGTTGAGAGTAATCTGGGCCGTCAGATCAAACAGAATGAATGGTCAAGATCTAATCGGAACCAGAGGAGGCGGGGGCCAAATCTCCGATGGGCGATGAAGCGATTGCATCTGGACCGTTGGATCGGCAATAGATCAACAGTTGCGATTGGATCGGAAGGTGACCAATTGGGGACATAGGTCAGAGTAAGGGAAAATCCTGACCATTGGTTCTTGTGGATTCAATGGCCAGGATTGCATTGGAGGGTCGCCATCGGGGGAACAAGAATGGCGCAACAAGAATTTCCGATGGTGCAAGATTGCGATGGTCGTCAGATTTTAAAGTGAATCGACAGTGATTAGGGCCATCGAAGGGTTTACAAAGGAGTGTTAGGGGCACAATGAAACAAGCTACAGGCCATTAGATCTATTAAAATCAACAGCAGATATCGCTCCAAAGGCTGACAAACCAAATACACCATCACATCGGAACTTTTAACTTTTCAAAGAATATGCGCTTCGCTTCAACCTTCCGATGCGATAAGAGATTTATGCCTTGGCGCTTGGTTTTAGCACTCGGGTCTATGGAGGGGAAGTGGTTAGGGGCTGGATGAAAGGGGATAAGCCTGTATATGTTAAAAAATGTGTTTTTTAGCTTAGAAATAGAGTTTTTAAGGTTGAACAGAGGTTTTCGGTAGAGGGAAAAATGGATTTTTAGGCCAAAAAAAGGGTGTTTGTGAGGTTAAAAGGGGAGATGGAATGATTTATTAGGCTTAGGAAGGGATTTTGGGGGTTAAAGGGGAAACTTTGAAAATGGGAAAAAGGCTAAAATGGGGAAATTTGCAGGGATGCAAAGGGAAAATCAAGGCTTTTCTGAGCAATATTTTTTATAGACAGTGAGGTTTTTTGGATGGAAACAGCAGTGAAGCTTTTTAAAAAGGCAAAGGACACATAGAGGCTTCAAGGATGAGAGATTTTAATAGGAAATGTATCTCTTGAAGGCTCAAAAACAATTTAGCCACCTATTTTCTTGACAAAAAATTCATAGATGGCTAACAGTAGCTCCACATGGGGATGGCATCTTCTTGAAGGTGTCAAGAATTCAGAAAATAATCTTTGGAGTAGGCCAGATGCCCAGTCCTTGAACCATATTTTTTCTTTGATTCAGCTGTTAAAAACATGATGGATATTAATTAGCAGAAAACATTCCCCAAACAATCTACCTACCCATCCTACAATCCTAACATTTTTTCTTTAAGGTGCATTTGAATTTGCAGAACTTCTTCATCATTTTTTTTATTGAAAGCAGAAAACAAACTAGTCTAATTCTACCCTTATTCCTCCATGAGACCAGATTAAACTGTTGGCCTCATAGTTTCTCTACCTAATCTAATATCTGCTAGGATTAAACTGTCTAGAAGATTTCTTCTCTACATTCTACAACAGAAATTTAAAACAATCAAACCAGGATTAGATAGTCTGGCTTGTTGTGGATCCATGGAATAAAGACAATTGCACATGAACTGAAATTGCAGAAAACTGAAAACAAAATCTGAAGGCTCGAAATCTTGAAACTTTGAAGCATCCTTCTTTTCTTTGTGACTCAAGTTTTGAGCTTGTTAGATTCACTTTCTTCTTCACTTCAACTCTGGTTTTGGGCTTGTTAGAGCTGATCTTTTTTCTTCTTTGCTGGTTCAGATTTTGAGCATATTAGAACCAGCTTCTTTACTTCCTTTGGCTCAGGTTTTGATCATATTAGAGCCAATATTTTGCACTTCAGAGGTTCATGTTTTGAGCATGTCTGAACCTCTCTTTATCTGTTTTTTGAAACATTTTCTCTTTTCTTTGAAAACAAAACACAACAATGGTATTTACAATGGAAATGAAAACTGTAAAACTGGAGATCAGCAGTAGTAATGTTTGAACATCCTGCCATTGACAGGACCCCCAAACAGATCTGTACCATCTAGCTCTTACGGAAGAAAGGCATTCGGACCAACAATGGCCTGTATGATGTAAGGACCCTGCCACAAACTATCAAATTTTCCATGCTTTCCTTTGTCTTCCCTCCTAGAGTCCCATTTCAGAACTTTATCTCCAATTTTGAAGTCACAAGCTTTTGTTCTTTTATCAAATAACTTCTTTATGTTTTCTTGCACTTTCAGAGCTCTGTTATAGACCTCTTCTCTTGTTTGTTGGAGATGAATTATTTGATTTGTCCTCCTTACCATGTTGTCCTCTTCTGTCTGAATATCTTGGAATAGTTTAATCACTGGTACCCCAAGGCTGGTAGGAAAAAATGCCTCTATCCCATAAAAAAGATGATATGGTGACATGCCAATAGATTTCTTTGTTGTTAGCCTGTGAGCCCACAAAGCATGCACTAACTTGTTATGTCATGACTTTTTGTTTTCTTCAAGCAGTTTTTTGATGATGGTCACCAAGCTCTTGTTTGATGATTCAGCTAACCCATTACCTTGTGGGTAATAAGCAGTTGAATGACCAAGTGCTATCTGATACCTGTGAGAAAAATGAATCATTTTCTTGGATCCAAAAGCAACAATGTTATCAGTGACTATCTTTTTTAGGCAGTCAAATCTAGAGAGGATGTGGTCTTCCAGGAACTTAATGATAACAAAATTTGTGGCATTCCTAGATGGTATAGCTTTTATCCATTTTGTGAAGTAGTCTGTGGCTGTAAGGATCCACTTATGTTGAGAGAAGATGTAAGGTGTATTTCTCCTATGAAATCTAGGCCCCATTGTTGAAAGGGAGCCTCAACAGTATTGGGTTGTAATGGTAAAGGGAGGAGATTTCTTTTGCCCTCGAAGATCTGGCACTTATGGCAAGTAATTATCATTTTATGGATGTCATTGAAAAGTGTAGGCCAGTAATAGCCATCTCTGAGTTTTTTGTTAGCAGTGGCTTTCCAGTTTAAATGGCCTCTACACTCTCCTGCATGGAACTCCTGTTTAATCCTCTCTGCTTCAGTTTCATGCAAACATTTAAGCAATAGACCATTTTCATTTTTCCAGTATAAACATTCATTTAGTATGTAACAGTTTCTAGATTTCAACTTTAGAAACCGGGCCTTAGTCTTTGATAAATTGGGAGGTGCATTGAGGTTTGTGAGCACATACAGGATATCAGAATACCAAGGAGAATTTTGAAATTTTTCTTCAACAGTAGGATCAGGCAATCTTCATGTTCATCCAAGGCATCTACCATGTTAATGTCAAGGGCTTGCAAATTAGATTCAGCCATTAGTTGATCTAAGCCCTGACCTTTGATCAGTTTTGTGGGTTTTATTTCTAGGTCATACTCTAATATTACAACAATCCATTTGTCCCTCTTTCCATCAGGATCCTGGGACAAAATGTCTTTAACCACTATGTTTGGCACGTAAGCTATGATGTAAGAATGTAGTATATACACCCTAAAGTCTTTCAAGGCCTTTACCAAGGCATAGGCCTGTTTTTCCATTATGTTATATTTCAAGGGTGCATCCCTCAAAGCTTTGCTAAAGAAAGCAATAGGCTGTTCCATTCCCTCTAGATTTTTCTGCAGTAGAACTATAGCCACTATATGCTCGGAGGCAAAGGAAAATATCAGGAAATCTTTTGAGAAATATGTGCTAATGAGAATAGGTGCCCGGGTGAGTTCAAGTTTAACTAATTCAAAATATTTTTTAGCCTCTACAGTACACTTAACCCCCACACCTTTTTTCAGCATGTTAGTCATATTTCTAAGGTGTTCAGCTAAGTTGGGAATAAATCTCCTTAAGAAGTTAATTTTCGCAATAAAGGACTGTAACTTCTTTATGTTTCTTGGGTGGGTAATCTGTAGTATTCCCTCAACTCTTTGTGGGTCTATCTTAATTCCCTTCTCTGATATAATATGGCCAAGAAGCTTACCTTCTTTAAGCCCAAACACAGTCTTCTTGGGATTTAATGACAGACCGAACCGTCGACATTTTTCAAAAAATCTTCTAAGATGTTTTAGGTGCTCCTCATCACTCTTGGAATAGACTGTTATGTCATCTAGATAGATGACAATGAAGTTCCCTATTTCCTCTAAAAAGGCTATTTCCATTGCTCGTTGAAAGGTCACACCAGCGTTCATTAGTCCAAAAGGAATTTTTACGTACATAAAAGTGCCCCATGGAGTGGTGAAGGCTGTCTTGAGTTGGTCTTCTGGGAGTAGTAAAACTTGGTTATAGCCTAAAAAACCATCTAACAGGGAGATCCTTTTTGAGCCAACTACTCTCTATAGAATGTGTTCCATATTTGGTAATGGGTAATTGTCTTTAAGTGAAGCTCTGTTAAGGTTCCTAAAATCTATGCATAGTTTGATACCATCTGTCTTCTTTCTCACAGCTACAAGGTTGGAAACCCAATCGGAAAACCTCACAGGCACTATTATTCCTGCCTCGTACATCTTCTTGATTTCCTTTTCAACTAGAGGCAATTGTTTTGGGTTGATTCTGCGAAGTTTCTGTCTGAAGGGTTTTTGGTTTTCTTTCAAAGGGATTTTGTGTTGTATAATGTTTGTATCGTAGGCCTTTAAGTCCTCATAGCTCCAGGGAAACACATTGATGAACTCTTTAAATAAGTCAATATATTTCTTTTTCATGTCTTCAGGCAAGGACTTAGCCAGTTTAATCATCTTAGGCTTATCTTCAGTGCCTATGTTGCATTCCTCGACATCTGAGTCTGAGTGTTCTATAGTGGGTTTTTTCGCTATGTCGTCAAAATCGAAAAGGTCCTCTAAAGGTGACAGTCTTCTGGGTATATTCTTATATTTTGACTGTAGCACCTCTATTTCCTCTTTATCTGCATTCTTATATTCTTTGGTTGGATTTCCAAGTTGTTCAATTAAAGTGTTTATTTCTACGTTATGTGGTGATTTTTCTTTGTCGGGGGGCTCCTCACTCAGGCAGCTTTCATCGGATTTAGAGTTTGAATCAGAGAATTCAAACTCATTCCTGCCAATCAGGAAGTCCTCTATCTACTTGTCACCCTCAAAGAGCTGCCAATATTTCTCATTATCAGGAACTGCAGGTCTGTATTTGGTTTGAATGATGATTTGTTTGTCACTAGGAGATTTATGATATGAGCTAGCTATGCAGGCTAATCCATTTGCGATGATGTTCTGACTCCTAGGAACAAACACATAGTTCATATTCTACAAAGGTTTTCAGTAAATCCATAGCATCATTCCTATACGCTCTCAATCTAGGGTGTTTAGCCGTATACTCTCTGTTCACTTGTTTTATGATTAACTTAGAGTCTCCATGTACATCTATCCTTCGGGCTCCTAGTTTTCTCAAAAAATTCAAGCCAAGGATGAGAGCCTCATCCTCTGCGATATTGTTTGTACATTTGAAGTTCATATTGAAGGCATGACTCTCGGCATAGTCACTCTCTGTGTTATGTAACCACACTCTTGCTCCTGTAGTGTTTCTAGTGCAAGACCCATCAAAATTCATCTTCCATAGGGGATCATTTTCAGGTTTATCATCATTTTCCTCCCTAACGTTGGTTTCATTGTTATGTTGTAATATGGGGTCTGCATCATGGTGTGGAGTGTTTTGTTCTTCATGATGTGTATGTGGTTTAGGGAAATGACCAGTCAGCTGTTTTCATTCTGTTTCTTGTTCACTCTGGGTTCCTGTTTCATTGCACTATCCAAAGGTTTCTTCTTCATTTTATTCTAAGTCTAGAGTGGCCATTATGTTAAATTCTATGGGCTCTACTCTATTGCTTGCATCTTTGTCTTCTAGCTCTGGCTCATCTATGGATTCATCGTTGCAAAGGATAAAAGATTCCAGATCTATATGTATAGAGTACAGAGGTGAATTTTCAGGCTTTTCAGGGCTGCTAACCATAAATTTCATTTATGCCTCTCTATACAGTCTCCTAAGCTGGCTAAAGACAGGGATTGTGGCATATCACCCATCCATCTGCATTGTACCTTGCAGCTTGGCCCTCCATGACCACGAAAGTAACATGCCATACTTAGGTGGCACATTTGCCACCTCAACACCCATAACCATACATTTGGCTGGAATCTGAGTTAGGTTCACACAAAGATCTTTGATTAGGCCAAGGCATTTTACTCTGCTAGATTCGAATGAGTATAAATATTTATAAGGACGAGTTATCTCTAGGCCTAACCTCTCCATAACTACCTTAGGCATTAGGTTGTGTGATGCTCCAGAGTTATGCATTGCGTTGTGAAGGATCTTGTCATGGATATTGAGGCTGATATAAAAAGGAGGTACTACCCCTTCCTGAAACTTCCCTTCTATCTTTGGACCAAACAGAAGGGCTAGTTGATCATCACTTAGATTGACAGTGTCATTGTTTTCACCTGGATTTAAAGCTTTCAAAATTTGGCCTTTATATACATCCTGAGTGGCCAGCTCAGAGAGTGGGACAGAGATTTTAATTTTAGCAATCTCACTCTCCAAATTGAAGGGAGATTGACTCTTTGTAAGACTCAACTCTGTTTTGTTAGCCACTACTTTAGTGGTAGAATCAGTGTGCTAATTCTCACTATGTATAGTGTTTGTAGCTATTTTATCGGGAACAATAGCTGCAGTGCTAGTGCTACTAGTTTGCTGACTTTGTTTATCAATATTTTGGTTGTATTTTTCTTTGTTCTTCCTAGAACTCTCAGCTGCTAATTTTCTACTTTCAGCAGTCACTTTAGAAGTTTTCTCAGGCCTTTTCTTAATGGTAATCTCAGAAGCTTTTGGTTTGGAATTGTCTAAGCTCTTTTTGCTTCTAAGTTCATACTGTTCCTTGACCTGCATGATGGTGTTTTCAAATCCTAACCTATAATCCTCAAATTCCAACCTTTCCTCATCCCAATATGAGTGTGAGGTCTGATCTTCTTCTGTGGAACAATTGTGGATTGAGTTGTCTATTTCCAACATGTTTATTGTGGTTCCCTTAGACTCTTCTATTATCCCCTCATCTTCATCAAGGAAGTTCTCTTGAAATGGGGGTATGACTTACTGATCAGAGTCTCTCTATTTTTTGGGAGGGGTATTTCTCCTAAAATTATGGTTCTGGTTTTTATTTTGGTTTCTGTTCTGGTTTCTAACTTGGACAGTCAAATTTTCCACCATTTTCCCTAGCCTCTCCATGGTTTTGGCCAGACTGTCATATTTAGGATCAGATGTGGAAGTTGATGTGTCATCCCTATATGTTACCCTTTTCTTAGCCCTCATGCTGGCTTTCTTCTCAATCAGGTTAGCCTCTACACTCATTGCTCCTTTCTTCATATCTTCCAATGTGTTGTAATCTCTCTCCCTAAGCTGGTAGGCCATGTCAGTATCAAAGCCCTCGGGATATTTCACTAGGGTCATACCTTGGGGAGGCTTCATATGTGGAGGAAGAGCGTTGTAAACACTGTTAGACCTTGTAGAATAGTCATGGACACTCTCTCCTACATCTCTTTTAAGATTCTTGTATTTTGCTAGGATTTGGAGAGGGTTGGTCTTGACTTCCCATTTGTTTATCAAGGATTGGTATAAAGAGGGAAGATCATGGATACTATTAGGAGGTAGGCCTTTAAACAAATTCTTCACATCACATCCTAAACTCTAGGAAAATATTCTCATTTTGACTGTCTCATCATCTATCTCCATATAGTCAAAGGAATCTTCCATCCTGTCTACATGGTGTTGAGCAGTGGTGGACTCTTTTGCAGTGAAATGTGGGATTTTTGATTGATAATCATTTGTTAAAGGCACTAGAGGCTGTGGTAACACCAGAGGTGCATACCAGGTTGCCATAATGATGTTCTGTGGAGGTAAAGGGTTGGCTTGAATAGCAGGCATGTGGATGACAAGAATACTAGGACCAACAACAATTTGTTGAGCTGATTTAGGATGAAAAAGCCCCAAGTTTTGAATGAAATGAATATCTAGAGGTGTAGATGGAGGGGTCTCTCTATTCCTAATGTGTTGACCACTGTGAGACGGTGAACCAGGAAGCTCAAGGTCTGGCTGGTCTAGAGCATTGAATGACCTAGTTCTAAGTAAACTGCTTTGCAAGTCTAAGTCAAATAGAGGGTCTAATAGAGTTGTAAAGTCTTCTGGCACAGAGTTAGCTCTATGGATGTGTCTTGAAATAGTTGGCTTTCTAGGTGTAGGAGATTTCCTAAGAATACTCTCAGGTTTTTCAACTATTTTAGGTGGGTTTGGGTGAGGATAAGCTCTTCTATGAATGGTTCTTGAAACCAGTATGTTGTCTTTAAACAAAGTAGCTTAATCCTACTTTTTACTTCTAATATGGCTGATGTTGTAATGGAGGCTGGTCTCCCAGTGGTGTCTTATGAAAACCCAGACAATCAGCAGGCCTACTGATCACCAGTGGAGTCTTTAACCATTAAGAAAATATGGAGTTGCCAGGTGGAAGGTTTAGAATGTTTCAAGAAGGTTATTGTCCACCACAGTGATTAACCACCAAAATAAGGCTACTACTGTCTTCTTTGAGTTTCTTAGAAGTGCTTAAAGGTGTGTTTTACTCAAATATTCCCCAATGAAGTCGCCATTATGTTGGAGTTCCCATGCTTTGGCAAGTTTGGAAATACCAAAATATGAGACAACATTAGAACCACTTTTAGAACTCAGGATCTAGCCTTCCTGGGTCCAGAGAGGGATCTCTCTATATAGGCAAAGATATATGTATTTGAAGCTTGATTTGAAGGTTTTAGGCTAGTTATAAGGCACAAGGTTGGTTTTGTTTTGTTCATTTGTTTGGTTGTTGGGAATCAGGAAGGAAGGGTTCAATATAAGACAAGGATGAGCAAAGAGGATTTAGGCAAAGGAGAGATAAGTTAGAGAACACTCGAGACCATTGGGAAATGGAGCCAGGAAAGGGTTTAATTTCTATTCAGTATTCAAGGCTTTCAATTGGGCTAGTCATCTAAAGCATTGGATCTTAAAGATGATAGTGTGGTATGAAATGACAAGGAAGGAAGGTGAATGACAAGGAAACCTCCAAGGTGACCAATTAGGGATCAGATCTAGGGACAAGACATGCCATTAGACAGCTATGATCCAACTCCTAAAAGGTTAACTCTTCATACAAAGGGAACATTAAAGATTTAAACACAAAGGTGAAAACCTGAGATCAGAGAAAGGCTTTGAACATTCAATGCTTCGGCAACCAACTTAAGGGAACTTAGAAAGGCTAAATTGATTAAAAAAACACCCTATTGAGACAGAATCAGCGTTCTAAACTCCTAGTATCCCATTTCATTCAATTAAAACCCAACAAGAACATCTAAGAATAGATTCATTAATTCATACATCAGCTAGCAGTGAAATACAACTACTCCACTGGTTAAATTATCTTGAATCAGTACTTAGATAATACATTCAGTAGTAAACATCAAAGGTAAGGAGAGCAGAAGAATAGGGTACCATGCAAGGGTATATCCTAAGCCAGGTTTCTGATGCTTACCAGAGAAATGAAATGTAATGAATTACAGAAGGAAACAAAGACAAAGGCAGAAAAACATCACCGCCGCTTTAAATTAGGATCCAAATAAATGTGCTTGTCATATTAAAGAGCAACACCAGTCATGTACAACATTGTCCAACAGCTTGATATTCAGTTTAAAAAAATCTTCCTCAGCCTATCTTACAACTTTACACAGAGAACTATATCTCAAGAGAAACAGCTTACAATTCACAGATATCCGATCAACAACCAACAACAACGTTTTCTCATGAGTTTTATATCTGAAAGAGAGGCAAAGGAGGTAGATGAAACACTAAATGAAACATTAAAATAGAGTAGAAGAAGAGGGCTCGAGGCCCATTCTGTCTTAATAACTATGCATTAATCTTCAGTACTCTTTGGATGAAAGAGTGGTCTTCGACAGGCTGATACTTATTCCAGGTATGCTCTTTGATGTACTTTCGGCTATAGTACTCTGCAGTACTTTGGTGAATAAAAAAAAAGGCAGATAAATGAATTTAGGTCTGTCGTACTACATAAAAAATTCTCTGGTAGCATTAGGACTTCTATCAAGGTGGAAATCTTCTCAAGAACACGAAATGGAATAAAAATAGTATGGGTACTTTTTCCTTTCTCGGGAGGGAAAATTCTGCTGATGTGAAACACTTATGATATTTTTTTCTGTGCGTTAGGCCTCATAGGCATTCTATGTTAATCATAAGGTCTTCAATCTGGTACATTTTCCTTTTTAACAGTTAATTAAAGCTTAAAATCTTCAATTAGAGGCTTTAGACTCTCTGATCTTTCACTGATACTTTTTGTCGCTTCGTTACTATCTCTGTCTATGAAATTCGAGCTTTAATGGCACTGGAGAGGTTTAATAGCATTGAACACTGTCCCTTTAATGAAAAATTACGTTCTAACACCTTCCCAGGCATTCCTCTATAATCTCAAGCTCTGAAAATGCTTCCTCTGTGCTACTGTGTCACTAACAGTGACTGTGTAGAGCAGAACGGTTTTCACCGTCTATATTCCCTGCAAAAACACACAAAAATGTTAAGAAACCCATGCGGGATGATGGTGGATGTAGTGGAAGGCTGTGAGAATGGCAGCGCAACAGAGATGAAAACGGTGGATACAAAGGAAAACTGTGGAAAAATGCAGTGTAATGGTGAAAAATGTAGCTGATGGAGGTTTGGTGGAGAAACGCATGTGGACTGTCCGATCATATCTGGAGGCGATGACTGACGGTGAAGATTAGATAATGGAATGACTTTAGAAAATTGGGAAAAATGCAATAAAATTTAACGTAAAACACTAAAGTTCTAATGTTAGGCGGAACGATAAAACCTTTCAATGTAAAACATTACAATTTCAATGTGGGCGGAGGAAATGGTTTTTCAATGAAAATCATGGAGTTTGGACCTTTGAATGAAATGCAAAGGAAACACATGAAAATGCAATGAAATAGGCATGAATGGTGGGACCCGGTCATGGGCGGAGGGCGATTTAATATGGACCGTCAGATCTCAGGAGGAGATCGACGGTTGCGATGATCCAATGCAATGTTGGGGTCGCGCGATGAACAAAATGTGAATGGAGTGCGAGATGCAATGAGGGTCGTTGATCTATGCAGATCAACAGTCAACATCTGTAGATATAATTTTGGAGGCGGGAAGTTGGGAAGTGGTTTTTTGGACAAAACCGCTATTTTCACGTGGTGAAAAGGGAGGGAGGCTATTTTCACTTTTTGAACGCGATGTAGGTCTCCGGCTGACACGTGGCATTTGGCAACCTCCCATATCACATAGATCTGAGCTGTTAAACCTCAGACATAACACAAACATGATATTGATTCAGGCTATTGGATCTGGGACTGCGAGATCCGACGGTGATGGAGGAGCACGATAGGAGGAAAGTGCATGGTCAGTAAGGTGGGGTCTAGCAGACGTGGTTTCATTGTGGGTCGTCTGATCTATGCGATTGACGGTTGAGATATATAGAGGAGAAGAAATAGTGATGGGGCTAGTTAGTGGTCGAAAGTAATCTGGGTCATCAAATCAAATAGAATGAACAGTCAGGATCTAATCGGACCCAGAGGAGGCAGGGGCCAAATCTCCGATGGGCGATGAAGCGATTTCATCTGGACCGTTGGATCGGCAACAGATCAACGGTTGCGATTAGATCGGAAGGTGACCAATTGGGGACATAGGGCAGAGTGAGGGAAAATCCTGGCTATTGGTTCTTGTGGATTCAACGGCTAAGATTTCATCGGAGGGTCACCATCAGGGGAACAAGAATGGCGCAACAAGAATTTCCGATGGTGCGAGATTGCGATGGCCGTCACATTTTAAAGTGAATCGACGGTGAAGAGGGCCATCAGAGGGTTTACAAAGGAGTGTTAGGGGCATGATGAAATAGGTTGTAGGCCATTAGATCTATTAAAATCAACGACGGATATTGCTCCAAAGGCCGACAGACCGAATACACCATCGCATCAGAACTTTTAACTTTTCAAAGAAAATGTGCTTCGCTTCAACCTTCCGATGCGATAAGCACTTTATGCCTTAGAGCTTGGTTTTAGTGCTTGGGTTTATGGAGGGGAAGTGGTTAGGGGCTGGCCAAAAGGGGCTAAGCCTGTATATGATAAAACATGGGTTTTTTAGCTTAGAAACAGAGTTTTTAAGGCTGAACAGAGGTTTTCGGTAGAGGGAAAAATGGATTTTTAGGCCAAAAAAAGGGTATTTGTGAGGTTAAAATGGGAGATGGAATGATTTAGTAGGCTTAGGAAGGGATTTTGTGGGTTAAAGGGGAAACTTTGAAAATGGGAAAAAGGCTAAAATGGGGAAATTTGCAGGGATACAAAGGGCAATCAAGGCTTTTCTGACCATTATTTTTTACAGAAAGTGAGTTTTTTTGGAAGGAAATAGAAGTGAATATTTTTTCAAAGGAAAAGGACACACAGAGGCTTTAAGGATGAGATATTTTCATAGAAAATGTATCTCTTGAAGGCTCGAAAAAAATTTAGCCACCTGTTTTCTTGACAAAAAATTCATAGGTGGTAACGGGGCTCTAATGCATATCGCGTTCAAAAAGCTAAAACTACCCATCTGCCTTTCTGATGCGCAAAAACACTGGTTTCTTGAGCCAAAACCACCCTTCCCATTTACATTGCGTTTTATCACGTTCAACCTCTGCCGTTGATCTCTGCATATCAACGATCCCAGTTTAATATCGTTTTTTAGTTCGTCGCCCTCCGCCATCCTCCAAGGGACTCCATCGATTAACTACAGTCGTTGATCTCTGAGGCCGATCTCATCTGATGGCCCAGAATCCCTCAAGAAACCCCAAATTTCCTCTGTGCCTTTTTCATTGCCAACAAAGGTTTTTAACCCATTTTCTTTATAATTTCCACATTTCATTATAAATTTCGTTCCTCTGCTTTATACAACCCGAATCAATTCCGACCGTCGATCTTTGTAGATCAATGGCCCTGACTTAAATCTCCCCACCCTTTGTTCCAAACTGGCTCTATTTGACCCCTCGCAATCAATCTCCACCGTTGGATGCTTTCATCCAATGGCCGCGACCTAACTTCGACCTCTGAAGCAGTCTAAACCCAAATAACACAGGATTTCTTAACTTTTTCTTGGTTTATGTAGCTTTTAACAGTTTTCAATTGATTTAAAAGAAATATTAAAGGTTGGGGATGACGATACCTCAGGAATTTATTCTTTGTAGGAGATTGCTCTGCGGGTTTTCTCGTCAAATATTATCAGTGTCTCATGAGCACTGATACCATTATGAACCCTCTACGCACCTGCACATCAACAAGACACAACAAAGATTAATTAAAACAAAGAGTATCAGTGTGAAAGGATCCAACCATAGCAGAAATGAAGGATCAAAGATGGTTTACACAGTTTGAGGGATTATGGCCTAAATCTATAATCAAAAGCCTAATACATTAAATTAAACATAGTTGAAGAACAAAGAACAGGAAATTAGGCCGAATTAAGCCTAACACACAAAATTAAAGCAAATTAACAGTGTTTAAAGGAAGACAATCAGATCTATCAATCCGAGAAAGCCTCCACTGCCACATTAGAGGCTAATTGAATCCTCTCAGCTACCAAAGCCCACCTGTAGCCTCAAATCATTCAAAAGAGGCCGAGTTATTACCAGAACAGAGGGTATTAGCATAAAGATAGCTCAACAGTTATTCCAACCCAAAGAGACTTATTGCAAAATATCAACAAATTTATTACAAAGATGACACAGAGCCTTAAAGTCAACAAAATCTCCCCAACGATCCTAATACTTAATGCAAGCCAATTAATATAGAGAAATATCTGTAATCTTCTCCATTGAGCCTCCTCAAAGGCCAAGAAGCATTAAAATATATTAATTGAGCCTGTAGATCTTTCTCTCATTCCACCTCCTCATTTTCCTATAAAATCTTCTTGAGGAGCTGATTGTAAAGGGTTGGTTGATCACTAGTTGTAATACTGAAACTCTCTAAAATAATACATAGTCTATTGAAGTTGAAGAAGAAATTGAAGTCTTGGAAGCCCTGATGATGTTGTTGCATGCTTGTTCTTGAGAAGGCTCTATCATTGGATCCATGAGCTTGGCTATTGGTGAAGTATTTTTAACTGTTTAATGTTTTCTCCTGTTTTCATTTTGTTCCATAATTTATTACTACATTAGGATGAAATTTTTAGGCTAAGAAATGACTCTTGGAAGCACCTTAGACCTGTTTATCCTTCACTGTTCTATGTTTTCTTCTGGTAAGGTATTTTAGAGTCTTTAATCTCTCTCTTTATTCCTCATGCTTGTTTATTTCTCTAATAGTTCGAATAGTTGCTTTCAACATGATTTATGGTTTTCCCTGCATGTCTGCTGCCACTTAAAGGCTGTTATTGAAGTCTCCCTTTGAAGTATATTTGTTTATAGTGAGCCAAGGAGGTCTGTTCTGATCATGCCCTTTGTCCTTGCTTGAACAGTTGTCTTAAAGGTCTTTATAGTTGTGACCATAGATGTATTTAGGTGTTCCCTCTTCTATGACCATAATTATCAGTGAATCTTTTATGTTTTCTAAGTCATTTGAAATAAAATCTTTGAGGAAATAGGGTGTTCCCCAAATCTTAGATTTCATTTTAAAAGTTGTTTTGAAGTCATTATTTTCTTAAAGTGTGGTTTGTAGAATTCATGGTTAGCCCTGTCTATCAAATAACTCTTTATTGTTCAAGTTATGCTTTCAAATTCCCTTTGTTGAGAATTAAACTTCTCTTTTCTAAACCATTAAAGTCCATTTCATTCGTAAACTAAAGGATCCTGTGGCCAAGTTAGATTTTCCCTTTGATATCCCATATCCATTGATAAGTTTGCCATAACCTCTTTTTGACTTCGTTGCCCAACAAAACTTACATTTGCCTTTTCTATCTATCTTTCCTAGACCTTTTATGTTCTGCTGTATCAATTCAACCAAACAAACAAACAAACAATTGCGCTTAATAACTAGTCTAAAACCAATATTCAAAGCACACAAGATAAACTTTTGCAAAAGACAAATAATTTGAGAGATCCCTCTCTAAGAGTAGGAGGACTAGATCCTGTAACTCTAAAGATTGGTTCTGATGTTGCCTTGTCTTTTGATTTACCAAACTATCAAAACACGGGAGACCAACATAATGGAGATCAAGGTGGGACACTGAGTAAAATATTTAAAACAAAACACTCCTTGTCTAGTATAACATAAGTAGCCTTCTTCAAGAACTACCTAAAAAATGGTAATTATGATAGGACTTATTTGAATCAGTGACAAACTAAGTAACCCTTAGGATTCTCATAGAACCTTATCAAACCTTGAAGGAATCAGTTATCAAGCCATAAGAGTGAACTTTGTAGGTTATTGACACCTTAGCTAAGTGTTAAAATCAGATTTAGGACACTCTCTTAACCCATAGGATTAAAAAAATTAGAAAAACCCAAAAAACATTTCAGTTTGGCTTCATAATAAACATGGTGGTGGAACCATTCGATATTTTACCTTCATAGAAGCTACATAGTTTCCACTTGGTGACTCCACTAGCCCCAATAAGCCTATTACTCATATAGGTCTTTAGATCTCTTTAGAACTGTGTTAACCAGCCTTGAATAAGTTTAGAAGCCTAGTCCCATACTAGATAAGACATCGTGAGAGGTAAAACTCCCAAAAACAGTCCCTAAAACCTTAACCTCTCTCATTTTTGAAAAACAGTTTGGCTTCAAATAGGATCAACACTAGATCCCATCCAGACCCAAATCCTCCTTTAATCATTGACAATCCAGAGAGAATTATGTGGCAGACTTCTAAGTCTAGAAAATCAGTTGCTAATAGGAGCCTCTTAAGAACAAAATATGTCCATGAAAACCTTGTTGTATTAAAGGATTCACACTTTGATTTACATCGTAAAAAGAACATCTTTAGAACTAGATCTCAAGGTGATTTAAACCAAATTGATCTTGACATTACAGATTTGAAACAAAGCTTCAGTAGAGAAGCCTCACCTTATACTCCTCCTGATTCCTAGCTTCTTCATCACTTTAGCTTTTTTCATAACAAATCTGCTCAAAATCAGCTTGCTGGCCCAAGTGTTTCTTCCACTCCAATCCATACTACCACTGTGAAAAAAACTCCTGTTTAGCCTACTTTCACTTTGTTAGGGTCCCTTTATTTGGCTGATTGGCAAGCCAAATGACAGTGTAACATCAAACCAATCTTTGGAGCCCAAGGACCTAGCCTTCCTGGACTCAGAGAGGGCTCTCTCTATTTGTGTAAGGGATATCTGTGTGTTTGCTTACTGTGTTCTTGATATTAGGCTAGTTATGAAGTAGGTTTTTAGTTTTGGTTTTTATACACTACAAGAAAAAAGCACATTGGTGAGGGTCATGCTTGTGACGGACCTTTAAGGTCCGTCACCAATGTCACATATGGTGACGGTCCTTAAAAAACCGCCACTGTAAGTGCATATAGTGATGGTCCTTTATGGTCCGTCACCAAAGACATTTTCAATGACACTTTTGGTGAGGGTCGTTAAAGGCCCATCACTAATTCTCTCTTTGGTGACACTTCTAGTGACGAACTTTTAATGACCCTCACCAATGCTCTTTTTGTTAATTTTGGTGACAGTCAAAAAATGTCCGTCATCATTGATCATTAAAAAACCGTCACTGTAAGTGTATATAGTGATGGTCCTTTATGGTCCATCACCAAAGACATTTTCAATGACACTTTTGGTGAGGGTCGTTAAAGGCCCATCACTAATTATCTCTTTGGTGACACTTCTAGTGATGAACTTTTAATGACCCTCACCAATACTCTTTTTGTTACTTTTGGTGACGGTCAAAAAATGTTCGTCGTCATTGATCATTCTAATGAGTTTTTGATGATGCTATGTGCCTGTTAATATATTTTTTGTCAAAAGATAACGATTTAATACCATTATTGTGGAGTATTTTTTATAATATTTCCAAGGCCATAGTGGTTAGGGTCAGTCAATTTTTTAAGAAATAATTAGTGTGTATCATTTCCCTCAAGTAATGACTAGTCGAATAGAGATTTCCTGTGAGTCAACACATGATTCATATCTATTCATTTTATTATCTAGCAAATTCCCTTTAGATAAAGTTCCACTATTGTGTGTAGGAAATATATTATTTAATACACAATCAAGCTCTGACAATTCTATTAATGAGAAATACCTAATAATCCTCAACAATCTGGGCACACCATAAATTAATGCTTTGGCACACACTAACATTTCTTAGCACCCCACATGTCTTGGAACATCTTTGTACCTAGAACATCTTGTTATGACACTGACGCCCAAGCACATCGTGGCATGCGCTAGCACAACATGGAACTCTCCTAGCATGTTTTGGCATGCTGCATATAGTCCCTAGCATTCCCTAGAACACCTTGGTTGAATGCATTGACATAAATTAGCACTTAGCACACAATACCACATGGCATGTATTGGGACCTATTATTAGTGTGCCTAGCATGCCCCTTTTCAAAAAGATAAATTCCTGACTTATTAACCCTCTTATTGGTTCTTCCTTTTGTTTCCTTGACACATATTGACATACCCTAGCACCTTGGCCGCATCCTTAGCACCTAGCATGTACTAGCATATCTTGGCACTATTAATTGGCACATGATATAATTAGCACACCCTAGAACTACCAAGCACACTTTGGGAATTCTTGACATGCCTTGATATTCCCTAGCATGCCTTACCAATGCTTAGCATACCTTGTCACTCTCTCCTTGGCATGACAACTAACACTCATTAACACTAGTCTCTGACAGTACACGTTCCTCATATTCATTAACTTCCATGAATTTTTACCTAGTGCTCCCTTAATGTTTTTTCCTAGTACTCCTTAACACTCATCAACATGCATTACCACTCTCTAGCACACCTTAGCACTCTTCAACATTCACTTCCATTTCATAACATGCATAACATTAGTCCCTGACGCATATTGGCACTTGGCACATGTTGGCGCTTGGAAAGTCTTAGCATGTATGGAATACGTTGAGATGCCTTAGTGTGATTTGGCATGGTTTAATATTAAATTTATTTGTCATGATCAATTGTTGGAAAGTAGATGAGAAGCAAAAAAGGAATAATTTGCACTTAGAATGCACTAAGACTTCGCGCTTGGCACCTATTTCCGCTTAGTGTTGGTGGGCCTTGCATGCCCCTCTTGGAAAAGGTAAATTGATGCCTTATTAACCCTCTTATGTGTTAATTTCCTTGTAGTTTAACTTTTTTCCCCATTTTGTTGTCTTGACAGTCCCTAACATGCATTGACACACCCTTGCACATCTTGGCATGCCTTATCACTTGGCACATCTTAGCATGTTTGACATGTATTCCCACTATCTGGCACATCAAGGGGGTGAAGAGAGATGTAGTCCTAAAGTAGGCCGAGTACGAGGGCCGAGTAAGGGTTGCTAAAGGGAGGTCATGATCATCGTCCAAGAGCAAGATCATCATGTGAGGGTTCAAAAGAATGTTGCATACCTTAATGGTTGGTTTGCGCTAGGAAGTAGGATGGCATATTGTTGCTTCTCTTCTGGCATATCAAGCTTAAGGTAGGTTTCTCATGAGAATCTGGGCATGTGATTTCAATGGTGTCTCTGTGTGAAGGCCACATCAAATTCTGAAATGTTGAAATTTGCAATAAGAAACAGTGAGATTGGAAACCAGAAAGGACAAAAAAAAATTTCACCCACGCTGGTGAGGAATTTTGATGCACTAGGAGTGAGGAATGTGGGGCGTCTAAATTATTTTTCCCTTAAATAAATTGGACAATAAATTGTAATTTCATCTCATAACAACTTGTGTCAGTTAATTAAGTCATGACACTAGTAAAAAATGATGAAATTAATGACTAGGTGACTAAAAATGTTAGTCACCGCAATTATTTCAAGTGAATTACTACTAAATTTGATTAATTTTAAGTGACCGAACTAAAAATGACTAACTTAAATGACTAATTTAGTCTTGGAATAAAATATACAACTAGATAATAAGTGAATAAACTAAAAGCGACTAACTTAAA
>JAXQQM020074525.1:0-12667 GCA_034641835.2 Pinus albicaulis | reverse complement strand
GTGGTACAAAAGTCCCTTCAGCTCATCACAAGCAATGTATTTTTAATTTATTTCATCATTTGAGTGAATGCCAGTGCTTTGTGCCCTACTGATCTTAAATTCTTAACTGTCTAAGTAAAATCACTAACTTCTGCAATTTACCACAGTCAAACTGTATAAGTCGCCTATCAGGAAAGAAGAACTACCTTCACACAATAACAGGTCTAAGAGGTTCAAGAAGCACACTGAACTCTTTGCTAGCATTATCTTATAGGATTCAATGGTTGATTTAGTACACCACTAAATTGGTAGAGGTGCTCTTGCAGCTGGAATTGCAAAGACAAAAGATTTAATGAAGTTTAGCAACATTTGACACCACTATGAATGTATCAAAACAAGATCAGTAAGTCTTGATGAAGACTTCAAATAGCATGAGCTTCATCCATTGTGTGAAGATAAGTATATTTATGATACCAAATACCTTGAAATAGAATTGGGTATAGGTTGGTGGTCTCACTCTGAAGACAAAGGGTTCACAACTGCAGCAAAAAAGACACTAGAAATATTTAGTTGTGTAAAGTTTAAACAAGGCCTCTTGTCTTGTAGATTGTTAGTTGAATGCCTTAAAAGCATTGATGATTGTGTTAGCCTTGTCAATATTTGACAAAAAGGTTGTAAGTTCATTCATGCTTGAGAACTATCATACTTATCCAAAACAATTTATGTGCTTGTTATGCATCTAGACTCTACCTACTTTCCTTGTTTATGGTATAAAATTTTCGGTTCAGTCCGTTTTGGTGCTTATCATTCTGTTTATAGGACCTCATATTGTGTCTTGTTGGATAGGGGGCGCAATTGGGATCAATAAACCGAAAATCAGCCTTGTCAGAAGAATCAATAGGGTTGTGTGTTGAAGATATTTTCAATTATCTGTTATCAATACAGGTGTTAGGCCCCCTTGGTGACCCAACAAATTACATGCTAAATTTTCTCTTTAAATAGGCCCAAATTTTGATAATTTTTGTGAGATGGATGTCTAGCTGTATAGTATCAATAACAAATAAGATGCAAACTTGGACACTTTATGCAAAGGAGATCAGAATAGTGATCACAAGCCTAAGATCATTGACGTATATCAAGCAATTTAGTCCAGATGGATTTGAAACAATGCTTAGATGACTCCTGGAAGTGCTTGTGACATCATTAGATATTATTCATTCTCAACATAAAAAGTACTAGGAAAATGAAGAATCAAAGATAGGAAGAATGTGGGAGATGTCCTTTCTGATGTTTCTCTTATGAGTTTGGGATTTTTGCCTGTTCTTTGCAGTTTTGTTGAAAACAATAATGTTGCAAACATATCTTTAGCTGTAATTGATATGCTCTTAAAAGGTTTCCTTGCACCTAATACATGGATTCCTGTTTTTGAAAAGCATTTTCCCGTAAAGTTTGTAATTATTCATCTTCGACATGATATTTGGAGAGATTCAGCTCTTGTAATCCTAAATTTATGTTTATCTTTAGCATGTGTTAGACGAGGTGCTGAGATATTGCAGTTTGCTGAGATTTTTTCAAGCTTGTCAACATTTAGTCACTTCCTATGGGATGAACTTTCATCGGGCCTTAGAGATAGAGAGGGTCCATTCTCTGTGTGGCATAAAGATAGACAGTGTGATGGGCTATGGGGTTTACGGCTAGCAGTTGTAACAACGAGGGTGAATTATATTGGGGAAAATGCTATTGTTGTTTCAGTTCTAGACAATGCATTGCCATTTTTATTTTTATTTTCTGAAAAAGATTATATATTTTGTGCATTGTATGTTGCTGACCTTCCAACCGATGCAATTGGTAGGAAAATAACATAACATAAAGACCCTAGACTTCTCTTGTTGCATTACAAGAAACAGAGCATGCCATTACTCTTATGTGCCATCTTGCAAAGAACCGAGTGACATGACTACATGTTATGCAATGTGTAGATTTAGAACTCAGGGAAACTAGTATACATCTATTAGCCTTTATTGTTGGAGGTGGTCTTATCTATACTTAAGATAATACTAGGGAAAGTATGTTTTTGCAATGCCCTCCCATTCAAAAGAAAAATATAGCTACACATGAAAAACCTTAAACAACAAAAATGGATGGTTTGGTGTTTCAACAAGGGGATCTATGGCTAAAAGAAAATGGTGGATAGCCTTGTAATAATTTTCACTTGATCTTGGAACAAACATTTTGTCATTATTCTTGGTAAAGGGTGAAGCTAAATCAGAAAATATCACTGCTTCCTTTACGAAATACTCATATTTGGTTTCCTTACAAGTGTTCATAATAAATTTTCTAATTTTGAATTTTTTGTGAAGGCAAGCAAAAGCAACAATTGAAAGAGTAGAGGAAGCTGACAATATCGATCTTGTTCATTTCATAGAGCTTCCAGTGTCTGAATATAACACATACCCAGTAGGGTCCAGAGGTGTGGCCAAGTACAAGTGAGGTTTTCCTTTGGCATGGAAAGTACATGCTTGAGACCTTGAAAAGATTCCAAATGATTGTTTGTAAATCCATGGTCACCCCAATGATGCCAATTCTAGGTTGCATGCTCACTTGAACTCAGATATGGTAGATCCTTTGATGTATATACAATTGATTAGATACTTGATGTAACATCAAACTTGATGTATGTTTCATAGTGAACACCTTGATCTAGTTCACAGTTGATCTGAGGCATATTCATAGGGTAGTTGCAAAACATGTTCTTTGATATTTTAAACGTACAAAACAGTATGGTTTGAAATATGCAAGAGATGGTGAGTTGATGCAGCATGGATTTATTGATTTTTATTGTGTAGGAGATGCAAGTGATAGGAAGAGTACTTTCTGGTTCTGCTTCAATTTGGGTTTAGAAACAATTTTCTGGTTGACTAGGAAGCATCTTTTAGTGCGATTGAGTTTAGAAGAGACAGAGTACATTGCAATCAACGCTACTAGTTGTAAAGCCATATATGGCTTTACAAGTTGATTGCAGCACTAACATGTGAGATGTTGGAGCCCACTTGGGTCAATTGTTACAATTAAAATTGTGTCGAACTCTATGATAATCCACTATTCCATGATTTCTCCAAGCACATTAAAATCAAGTACCATTTGTTGGGAACATGTCTTAGAAGGGATCAATTGATCTAGAGTGCATTCAGATAGGTTGCAAATATCTTGACTAAGCCCTTGGCCAAGGGAATTTCAAGATATTCATGAGGAGACTTGGATGGGTGGAGAACAATTTTCTCAATAAGAGGTAGTATTAAAATATTGTACCTTGGATTGTCTTTTACAATATAGTTGCACATGTGGCACTCCTTGACACATGTATGAATGAGGTATGAGTGCTTTAGTTGCAGAATTTCGACAGGATAGTGAGGGGCACACTTCCTTTTTCCAAATTCAACAGTATGACACTTTAATTATGAGGGAGTGATCAATCTTATAGATTGGATTGTTGTTCTGTTCTTAACAATCTATTCTCAGCAATTTGCATGTGTTTTCCATGTAAAATAGGGTGCATGCACTTTGGAAGTGTTAGTTTTAAATTCATTTAAGTAGTTTGCTAATTTTAACCTAGTCTGAAGTCTAGTTAAGAAGGGTGTATGAAATCTAGCAATAGGGTGTAGATCTCAATGAGATTTTATCTCTTCCTTAAAGCACACTAATTAAAATATGTCCATCATGCAGAGATAGGATGCAGATCCCAATGACCTTAAAACATGTACTTGCATATTTTTAAGTTTTGTATTGTCACAATTATCTGACATGGGTCTGTAGTATATACTAGCAAGTTGTACTAGTCACTATTATCAGAATTCTAGGTTGGGTTTGGAATAATGGACAATGCAAAAATGGAAAATATGCAGTAAGAATGTCTACAGGTTTCAATCTCCACCTATTGGCATGAATGTATGCAGGTTCAAAACTTTACCTTTCTTATTCCATTACACTTCCCTAACATTGTGCTGGGATAAAAACTCGTACAAAGTTTTGTATCACGTTTAATTTGTTGAAAAATATAGAAGGAAACTGCAGCTTAGGTTATGAATGTCCATATCTAGATATGAATCTGACCTATCCATGCTAAAATTAGAATCGTATGCCATTGTTGTTCACGTCTTCTCCTTTTCCCCATCTTAGTTTTCTTTAATTTTTCTATATGAAATTGATGGTAATACCAGGTAAGGATGGAATTTGTAATGCTTTTTATTTTTTTGGAAAACATGTCTTATATTTGTAGAAATTATTCAAAAACAGTAGAGAAAAAAGTGGAGATCATAAACTCTTATCAAAATATAAGAGCATATAAAAATAAACAATGGGATCTAAACATTGGGCATCTTTGATTAGTAGTGTCTTTGGCCAAACACTGATGGTATACCTTATCCCTCCACAGAACATAAGCATAGAATGAGCTATCCTCATAGTGAAAAACATAAATCTTCCATAGATTGAATAATGCCAATCTCTGTAAGGACTGACATATCCAAAAGAGGGCAATACGAACTAGAGATTGACAATCTCCAAAAGATGTAAAACACCAATGAACCTTTCCTTGAAGCAGAACTGAACATTGATCATCTATATGTCTCCAGCAGTGTTTGAAAAACTAACACTCACAAAATATAGGTAGGACACTGCTCATCAAAAAGGATGGTGGAGAGTGAGGCATTCCATAGGTTCCATGGGATGTGTCTTCCTTCCAGTGTGGTGTTTGGGGGGTTCAGTGTCTTGGAAGGGCTTGTATCTACATCTTCTATGATTAGCGCAGGATTAGACACTGGAAGCTTATCAAGAGAAAGAACAGTTGCAATTGAATTAATAATAGTGAAATATAAACTTTTGTAGTTCTACTTAGGTAGTTGCGCCAATATTGACAATCAACTGCTCTAGAGATTGAATTCTTTATGGAAGAAATCCAAGATATTTGTGGCAATTTTCAAGCTTATTATGTGAGTCGATGAAATATTCCTTTCCCATTACTCTATGTGACATCTTGCAAAGAACCAAGTGACATGACTAAATGTTATGCAAGGTTCCTTACCCATTACTCTTATGTGCCATCTTGCAAAGAACCGAGTGACATGACTAAATGTTATGCAAAGTGTAGATTTAGAACTCAGGGAAACTAGTATACGTCTATTAGCCTTTATTGTTGGAGAAGGTCTTATCTATACGTCAAGATAATACTAGGGAATGTATGTTTTTGTGATGCCCTCCCATTCAAAAGGAAAATATAGCTACACATAAAAAACCTTAAACAACAAAAATGGATGGTTTGGTGTTTCAACTTTCAACAAGGTGATCTATGTTTTCAGAATTTGTAGGGCTAGAGATTAATTCAAATTCTCTTCTTGATAATTACTTGTGAGTTTACTTGATTTACTTATGTCTTCTCTTGCTTAGCTTCTTTAGTCTTTCATCAAGTAAATTACCAAAATACAAAAGACACAAAGTTAGGCTCCTAAAGTGAGGGAAAGACCTCTCCCTCTTGGAGAGGAAAACCCACAAGAAATTCTTCTTATAGATTTTCAAATGACAAGTACCATGACCAGGACTTAGACCCTTGACCTATGAATGCTTCCAAGACCTCACCACTGCTTCCAATGCTGATCCTTTATATTTTCATCGTCTTACACTAATCTGCACCAACATTTAGAGAACTTGGTTTCTACTTCTATTTTCCTTGGTTTAGTCAAGACGATGCTTCTTACTTCATATTCACTTGAAATGTATATATTACTTTCTTTTTAATACTAAGAATAGGAAGGTAAATCTCCAATTTACCTTCCTTTCTTTTACTTTCTCTCTATGCAGATATACACCACTTCAGACTTAAGATGATTAACTTGGCAATTCACGATTTACCTTCCTTGCAGATATACACCACTTCAGACTTCAGATGATTAACTTGGAAATTCATATCATAGTATTTTCACACTTTTTCAGTCCTGATTTGTATATCTCTTCACTGGATTTTAATTCTTTAAAGGGTGCTAGCTCAATGGAAGAGCACCTGCTTTACAAGCAGGAGGTTGGTGGTTCGATTCCATCGTGCCCTGATATTCATATGGAATGGCGGCGATCAATTTTTGGTGACGAAGCTCTTTTGACCATCACCAATGAGCTTATGGTGACATTTTTCGACCCTCACCAAAATATGAAATGGTGAGGGTCAATGAACGCCACCATATATACACATCAATAGTGACGACCATGAAAGGTACGTCACCATAAATCGTTGTTGATCTGAAATGGTGAGGGTCAGTGTTTGTCATTATATTCATTATTTGTGACAGACCTCGAAGTCACCAATGAACTTATCATGACATTTTTTGACCCTCACCAAATATGAAATGGTGACGGTCAATGAACGTCACCATATATATGCACCAATAGTGACGGCCATGGAAGGTCCATCACAAAAAATCATTGTTGTTCATTTGAAATGGTGACGGTCACTATACGTCATTATAATCAATATTAGTGACGGACCTTGAATGTCACCACAACACATAATTTTGGCGACACCACCTTTGGTGACGTTTAACTTTTTGGTGACGGAGGCTATTGTCCGTCACCATTGCTCATATGCAATGGTGACGGTCAATATCCATCATTATAAATCATTATTGGTGACGAACCTTGAATGTCACCACAACACCTATACTTTCGGCGATGCCACCTTTGGTGACGTTGAGTTTTTTGTGACGAAGGCTCTTTTGACCATCACCAATGAGCTTATGGTGACATTTTTCGCCCCTCACCAATGTCATTTTTTATTGTAGTGTGTTGATTTAAAATTGTTCACATACTTGGTTTTCTTAGCTAATGTTCATCCTCGGATGACAACATCACTCCATGGTTGTAACTTAAGGAAAAAATTAAGGCAAATCATGTACATGTCATTTCTCCCATAAACCTTAAGGAAAACCGTAACTTTAATTTAAAATATTTTTAAGGAAAATGTTATTTTTTCTTGAAACCATGTACATGTCATTTCTCCCATAAATTTTAAGGCATTTTCTAGTGTTTTAGGAACCATGTACATGTCATTTCTATGTCATTTTCCCCATAAACTTTAAGGAAAAGTTTAAGGATAACCATACATACATATCATTTGTGTTGAACCCTTAGTTAAACTAAGAGGGGCAGGGGGGGGGGGGGGTGAATCAGTTTAACACATTCATGGACTTTTAAAACTTTTCATTAAAGTAATTTACACCTTCACTTCAAGGTCAACTTTATATGAGAGAAATATTAAATTGTGAGTAGTAAATACTAAGCAGATTTGTTAATGTAACAGTAGTCTTAATATGTGAGACACAAGTATTAAGCAGGTTAAATAAGCCACATCAACACATAGACATCATGCACAGAGACACCAGATATAAGTGGAAACCCATAAAGGGAGAAAAACACATCTTATTATTGTTGTGATGCAAAGGCAAGCTCCAACTCCCTCTCACCACTGATTTTCTGCAGGCACCAACCTACAGGAGGCTCCTACCTCAATTCTGCAAGCTACAACTTGCAAGGAAGCTCCAAATCCCATCAATTTTCTACAGGTACCAACCTACAGGAGGCTCCAACCTCAGTCAGCTACAACTGACATCTATCAAGCTACAACTTGATAGGGAAGCTCCAACTTCCTTACTCTTTCAAAAGAAAAACACTTGTTGATTTACCTTGGATATAAGCTCTATTCTGTACCATCTTCACTGTTGTGCATCAGTCTTCATATCTACCTTATATCATTTCTGCATCTTCTCAGATTCACTATCAGCTCCTCCTTCTTCTTTGCCTCACTGCTTCATTTCTACATTCTCTAACTTTTCACTGCATCTCGTTCTGCTCCTCCTTCTTCCTATCTTTTCTGCCTCAATTCCGCATTCTCCAACTTATCTCTCTCTAACCTCTCTATGCATATCAATGTGATATTATTTATAGAAATTCCCTTATGACTACTAGCATTCCTCAAGGAATTTGAAATGGATAGCCATGCCTCTTTTCCTTCTACCTTCTCATTTCTTTTACCCGTTCATTCAGAAAAATATAACAATATGCATCAATTTCAATATTACAGTGGGAGTTTTGTTTTCCTATCAGAGAATTGCCAATGCATCACAAACAATATAAAATTAATTACAACATTTACATTCACATTTTCAGTTACATAAAGACAATTTTACTCTGCCCATTTTCTGGCTTTTGGCTTTGATGGCTTTGTCTTTTCTGCTGTTGTCAGGTAACTGTTCTGCCTTCTTCTGCTCACTGTCTTCTGCATATTTTCCAATTTTTTTGTGCTTGTACACCTTTCAAATTCATTCCTGTGCATATTCCTGTTCACCGTGATTATGTATCTGTTGTATATATATAGCTGTGTTACAATATATATAACTGCTGACTTTAAATCTGGGCAAATTCCAATGCTTTGGTCTCCTTTACTGGAAGTTTAAATAACTCAATGCGGAGGCTTTAATATTGCCATGGTTATAAACCCCCAACATCACATCAACGTTCAAACTTTGGGACATAACCCCTTATAAAATCACTATACATATATTTGTATGTCGCGACTAGGCCATACATGCACCTTCCACTAATTGGTAACATTAGAATTGGACACGCATGACATTGTGGTAAAATCCATAACACAAACCTTAGCCCAAGTTATGGGGCCTACCATCCGCGAGCGTTATTAGTAATCCCTTATAATAAAACGCTCCATATTATTGAATGACCAACAACAATCTTATATATATATATATATATATGTGTGTGTGTGTGTGTTGATGATTCAACTCACCATATATATTAATACCATTCTCCAAATCAAAGGTTAAAATTTTAATACGATGCCCATATAATTGACATTCGGCCCCATCGATTAACATGTCTTTCATATCGACGATTGACCTATTCTCGCATTTGTCTTGAAAATCCAACGACCCCAATCAAATCTTGCACAGACTGTTATGCATGGGCATTAACTCACAATGAGAGTAGGTTTTCAAAACTGCTTAAGGCCACGTGTCAGCCTATGGCATCGATTGCGTTAATTTCTTAAATACAGCTTTCCTTACAAAGGCGGTGTGATATGAATCAGGTTGGTTTCGCAAACCCACTGTCACTATTCACTCCTTCGTGGTTCCGCTCCCCTTACTCCCGGTTCCGTCTTAAGGTTTCAACGCCAAATACTCCACTTTCTCCCTTCAGTGAACCTCACTTTAGTCAACACACAGCTTCGCGCCTCTGCCTATTCCAATAATTCACGACTTGTTCATTATGCGGACTAAACCCTGAGAATGGGAAGTCAATTCCAGTCGATTTCCATTGGTTCAGTTCAACCCAGACACAAATTGCAAATTAAGTGCAGAAGCAACAAATCAACTCCACTACTTTCTAAAATTCCTTAGTCATTTTATCAATGCATTTATACAACCCTCTTACAAACCGAACCTTTCGATTTGGTTTCGTGCTCTAGTTGCACCAAACGCACCTTCAATTTTCATATTCTCGTGACCTCAATGTAAATCCCATTAAAATAAAAGCCGTATATAACTTCAACCCCAGAACTTCATGGTAACGTTCTATTCCGAGTTTTGGTGTGTGAGACAGAGCGTTACGATCGATCTAGCCATCACACCATAAGGTTTTCCGCTCCTGTCCCTTTGAGGCATCATTCCCCAGTGCTGTTCCGTCGATCTAATTTCACAATCTCTACAATGTGATATTCCAAAAGGCTACGTGCGCATTGGATTTTTCCATCTAATCTCTTCCACAGTAATGTGCATTCACCATGAAATACATACTTTCTTCATAAAATAGATTATATGAATCCAACCCAAATTCGTAACATACCAAATCAATTTAATACTTCAACCCAGAATTTTTAAACTTAAATTACACAGATTTCATCACGGTGTCATATTGAAATTCGACAAATACCTTACATGGGGTTCAACCAGTCAATACAAGCATCATCCATTCAAACAATACACATGTGTTTCTAAGTGGATTCTTCATATATACTCTTGAAATTGCTTACAAGTTCTGTTATGGCCAGATCATCGATGCAAATGACCTCCTACTCTACAGCACCAAGCGGTCTATGCAATTTTCTCTACAGGTCTCTTACCGCCCTTTTAAATAACTGTCTTCCTCTGTGTTAATCCCGTGGCTTGACTTCACCAGTATCGACCACAACTTTCAATGGCTTGACCATTTTATGATTCAGCCATGCAAATGAGATATTTAAACCTTCGAATTCACGGTTAACGCACGATCCCAATTTTATATGCAAGTTAGGTGGTTCAAAACTATCGTCGAGCCCGAATGAGATTCAACCTTATCATATACAAAACCTCTACACAGAAATTCATTCAGAGCATTGCTCATACAATTATTACTGTGCCATCACCTGATTTCACAATTTCCTTTGTGGGTTCACTGTATTATGACTGTAATTTCCCTAGTATATATATAACCTCACACACTATACTCCAGAGTAAATCCATGTACAGAGTTAAACATAATTGCACATAGGAGCCATTTATACTCCCAATTACAGAGTCTCATCATACCCATGCAATGTTGAACACTTAAAGATACCCACCTGCAAACACTTCAAAATCCAATGGTCCTCCTTTTGTCCTCACTACTCTGCACCTTGAATAGTTCTCTGCTTCTTTGCTATCCTCTACTCCTTGACTGATGCTGCTCCTTACTTCTCTTTTTGCTGTCTCTGCTACCTCTCTTTTTTCTTCCTCTGCTCCTTGACTGATGTTTCAGGTGCTCCTCCTTTTTCATCTCCTTTGCCATCAATGACAACATTTCCAACAATTTGTCCCATTTCTCCCATAAAATCAAGGAACAATTTAAGGATAACCATGTACATGTCATTTTTCCCATAAACTTTAAGGCATTTTATAATGTTTTTGGAACCATGTACATGTCTTTATCTCTCATTTCTCCCATAAAATTTATGGAAAACTTTACTTTAAGACATTTTCTAGTGTTTTTTGAACCATGTACATGTTATTTCTATGTCATTTCTCCCATAAAATTTAAGGAAAAATTTAAGGATAACCATGTAAATGTCATTTATCCCATTTCTCCCATAAAGTAAAGGAAAAATTTAAGGATAACCATGCACATGTCATTTCTCCCATAAAATTTAAGGCATTTGCTAGTGTTTTTGTAGCCATGTAGATGTGATTTATCCCATAAATTCGAGGCTTTCTCCCATAAAATAAAAGAAAACTTTAAGGAAAATCATGTACATGTAATTTATCCTTTCTCCCATAAACTTTAAGGTATTTTCTAGTGTTTTTGGAACCATGTACATTTCATTTCTATGTCATTTATCCGATTAAATTCAAGGCAAAATTTAAGGAAAACCATGTACCTGTGTCATTTCTCCCATAAACTCAAGGAAAAATTTAAGGCATATCATTTCTATGTCATATCTCCTGTAAATATGCCACTTCTCCCATAATATATAAGGCAAACCATGTACATGTAATTTCTCCCATCAAGTTGGCATTTGCTACTTTTTTTCGGGAACCATGTACATGTCATTTCTCCCAACCATGTACATTCCATTTGCAATAAAATTTAAGACATTTGCAATAAGGAAAAAAAAATTAAGCCATTTTCAATAAGGAAAATGCTAGTGTTTTTGGAAACCATGTACATCCCATTTCTCCCATAAAATTTAAGGCATTTGCAATAAATTTTAAGGAATTTTCAATAAGGAATAAAATTAAAGGCATTTTAAATAAGGACAATGCTAGTGTTTTTGGAAACCATGTAGATACCATTTCTCCCATAAAATTTAAGGCATTTTATAGTGTTTTTGGGAACCATTTACATGTCATTTTTCCTATAAACTTTAAGGAAAATGATATACATGTCATTTTTCCCATGCATTTGTAATAAATTTTAATTTAATATATTATATTGAATTTGTTTTTTTTCAAGGATAAAAAAACCCACTAAATATGGTTGAAAAATGGAAACTATGCATAGATGTTTCTTGCTATCCCAACCTAGGGAAAGCAATGATTACATATGTGCTTTGCAATACTGCGACTAACAAGGTCATCCAAAGGAAAATGAATGTACCGGGAAGAACAAAAAACAACGAGGCATATTACATGGCATTGATAGAAGGCTTGGGAACAACTAGGGAGTATGGATCAAATGTAATTGTAATTTTCATCAATTCTATACTTGTGTGCAACCATATGAAAGGCTTGTACCAAGTTAAGAAGGAGAGGCTAAAATAACTACATGGAAAAGAAAACAATATTATTAGACAATTTTAATTTTTTAGTATAAGACATTGTGCAAATGTTAATAATATGTCTGGTGATCTATTGTGTGGGGAAATTCCAATTCAAGATTCATCTGTCAAAGATGAATTAGTATTATATGGGGCAATGCCAATTCAAGATCCATCTCTCAAAGATGAATTAGTGTTGAGACGCTCTCCTTCAAAATTTATTGATGGACATTATAACATATCTTTGATATGTGTGTGTTTTTTACTTATAAATGCATCATTTTTAATGACGTGTTTTTTTCAATTATATCCCAAGTGTGCTCCCACCATGTAAGTGCAACTTGGTGAACTTCACATTTTCAA
>JAXQQM020077911.1:0-25421 GCA_034641835.2 Pinus albicaulis | reverse complement strand
TGCATCAAAGCAAAAATATTCGGCGAAAAGTTTTGGCGATCAGAGATTCCTTAAACACTATTAAGAAAGTCAATTTGAATTCTTCTCCACAGGGGTATAAGCTCAACTTGTTCTTCAAAAGTATAATGGATTTGATTCAAATGTTCCAGGAGTTTTATGCCTTCCATGTGCTAAGAGAACTTAACAAGAGTATAGACCATGCAATTGACCGAGCCATAGGCCTGAGTGTGGGCACCTTAGTCATAATAGGGAGGCAATGCTTTGATCCTATTCCATATTATGAATTTGGATAATCATAGAACTAGTGGCAACAGAAGAATATTGAAAAAAAAAGGTCGGAGGATCTCCAAACTTTTCCTTTTGCTAAGGTCCTTAACTTCAGAGATCCTTAACTTCGTTGTACCAAACTTTCAGGATCATCCTATACACATATATAGAGGTGGATGGCCCGCAGGAGTAGTTCCCTCTTCCAAGGCATCCCTTCAAGGCGTTTTCTTAAGGTCAGGAAACCCTTTTAGAATAAAGGAATTAAATTTCTTTATATTACTTCAAGCTCTTAAGCAGATAATAAGGAAGATAAAGGAACCATAGACACCATGCCTAATAAGCACAGATATTATTCCTCATTAACCAAGCCCCATAAAAGAAAAAACAACTAGAATAGGGGTGAGGTACGAACCTCCCCAAAGACAAATAAATTCTTATTAGGTTAGGCCGAATGACACATCTATCCACAGGAATTAGAACAACCCCTTTATAAATCCTTTTGCATAGATAAACCAGGATGCAACAAAACAAACAAAATATCCCTATATTTAGTTTACCCATCATATAGCTAGAAAATAAAATCATATACAATGACTAACCCTATACCCAAAAACCCTCGTTAGCCTATAACCATAGCTTTAAGGAATCAGAATCAGACACAATAACACCCCTCCATAATACCAGATAGAACCTCAACCCCAATAACCCCACAGGCAAGTGTAAGGATCATATATATATATATATATATATATATATATATATATATATATGCAACCAAGCTAGTTTATTTTATATTAAAAAGTCAAAATTTTCCTCCTGTATTGTATCTTATATTCTGTATGCCCTTATCCCTTAGAAAAATCTTTATACCATAACTTCTCTTTCTCCAATATCAGGAAATCCAAATGAGATTTTGGGAAATCAATTTGATTAGGAAATCTAGTTTTACGAATGACAAATGTTCTCTTTTTCTCGTGATCAATTAATGCAAGCGAAGCTGGCATGCTCAAATACACACGATCCACCATTGGGCACAACATTTATTCACAGTTAGTGTTTTCCAGTAAGTAATTGCAGTGGAGGCACATCACATTTTTTACATTCATCATGATGAAAACTACCTCAGAATAAAAATTAATGGAATCCCCTTGCTCTGTAAAGTGCTTTTGGTCACGAATATTACCGAAACAGTCCAATGTTTCCAGCCCTTCCACACGTACATCACTGAAAAACTTGATACAAAATATCTGTGTATGTAAATTTAGAATATTTGGTGGTATTTAATACAAAAAAAAATCTATAACAAAACATATATGTAATGCATGACAGAGCCCATCCATCATAATTCAGTTTATATCAATATACACCAATGGAAAATATGGTCACTTTGGTTGAAAGGTACAAATCTATGCCCCTCTCAGTGGCAGCCTCCAGGTTATCTATTACTAGCCAGGGGTCTAGACCAAAGAAATTGTGGAGATCAATTTCCTACTAGGGAAAAAAAGAGAAGATTTTAGTTGTGTGATGCAACGTCCCACACATCCACTTATATGGATTCCAAAAATGGAAATCTTGTACCCACACCCAGAAACCCTGGTTGCTTCAGTTGAAATAGATTTAACTACAAAATTTTGTGAAATGGATATTAAACAAGAACTATAACCCTTGCAACATAATATGAAACACAATCAAGCGTATTTTCATCCTTGCATTAATAAAAATACTTAGTTTATTTTATTCTTTATATATCAACATATATAGCCTTTTTCAACAACCAAGAGACAAAATATGGCTGCTTTTGAGTCCTCTAACTGGTTACATGTTGGAAAACATAACCAACTAATAGATTCATAAAAAGGAGTGCTTTACATAATCTCAAACGCCACATCAATAATTATTTTTGTCGCAAAATTATTTTATTAGAAGTAATCCCATGGAGAATATGGTCATTTTGTGAACGTTTATGGAAATTATACTAGGGACAAGTGAACTATGATTGGGTAGCCTCACTCTTTGGAGTCGTGAGTTTTTCATTTAAAACAGATGATATCAAGATCAGTTAGGGTAATTTTCAACTGTTATAGTGGGGCCTTACAAGCTTCACAGACTCTTGAAGTAGCATTTCAGAAATCACATCCCTAGAAGTCTCCATGGGAACTCTACACCCCTGGTTATCACCGAAACACATTTATGAAATTTGGATCCTTGAAATTGGTCACTCTTTTCATCCTTTCCCCCATCTTCAAAAGGAAATTACTTAATCCGTAGAATTTATCTCCTACATGCATCCAATTCTTGCTTACTTGGATTTAAGCTCCCATGTGATGGCAGGAATCCCTCTTATTTTACATTTCTAACTGATAATACCTATCAAGAAAGTGGTTTTACAAAACACTCTAACTTTAATAAAAAAAATTCCCACCAAAATCATTGAGGCAGATGCACGTAGTGAATGCATAGCTGAATTTGTGCTTTCCTATGTAGGGAGAATTTAACTTTTCTCCTATAATATGATTTATATCCATAAAGGGTTTTTCAAACCAGAGCTTGAAAACCCAATATCCTTGATGCCATTTGGACCCTCTCTAGCATGCGGTCATTATCAATTATCTTTGTAGTTGCAACTTATTACTATGGTCAATGTGCCCTTGTTTACCCTTTGTGCTACAAGGCTTTATCAAAGAGATTCTAAAATGTAGATTCTTTGGCACTTGTCAAGCAGGAAATAGTGTAGATATTGTATGTTCCCACACATAAATTTTCTTTCCTTTTCCAGTGGAATGCTAGGTATCTAATTGAAACATTTTTCCAACAACCTCAATATTATCTCTCCTGGGTATATTAGCTACTGGCATGAAATTGTTATCTAAGCACTCACTCATCTGAAGGCTCTAGTAAGACAACTCAGACGTCTCTCACACTTTGTCATGAAGGCTGGTCCAAGTAATTCCCTCAATCAACAAAGTCAAGAGAACCCCTTTAGATGTGATTTTGAAGAATTTAAAATAAAGAGGTGATATAAAAATCTTGTACATAAAGTTCATTCTAAAACCAAACTGACAATGTGGACAATATGAAAAGAGAATTTAATGCAATCAATCAAAATAAACATTGGACCAAAATCAACATATTTTATCCCTGATATGGTATCATTACTCATAGATATGTCAATCTGATAATTGGTAGTTGACATGAACAGACTGATACGTTTCACAGATCAAGATGCCAAGCTTCCCCGTGCTAGAATGAAAAATCTCAAACACAGATGATTAGAAATCGTCAACCTAATGAAAAGTGATGGTTTGAATTATTATCAATCAAAGGAAAATTGAGATTTGAAAGAAACTCTATTTACATACCTGTAAACAATGGAGCAAACAAAAAATGGGTCACACGAACATGCACAAGACACACGTGTGGTCACAACTTAGCATTTTTGATATGGCCTCCCTCACACGACCTGACCCGAACGCATTTCCATGGGCACCCTCACAGGGCACGACCCGACCTGACCCGCCCCGAAGGCATTTACTTGGGCGCACTCACATGGCCCGACTTGACTTGAACACGTTTCCCTGGGCGCCCTCACACGACCCTACCCGACCCGCCCGAATGAAGGCACAAGGGAGAAAAAGGAAAATGGGCACACGAACGTGTGCCACAAGGCACACAGGCAGTCACCACTTAGCATTTTTGATACGTCCTCCCTCACACGACTCGAACCAACCCGACTACCTGACCCGAATGCGTTTCCTTGGGTGCCCTCATATGGCACGACCCGACTCACCTGAACGAAGGTACAAGGGAGCAAACGACAAACAGGTTGCACGAATGTGCACAAGGCACATGGGTGGTCACAACTTAGCATTTTTTATTAGTTTCAACTCGATGCGAATGTAAACCCACTTTGAACACACCAAGGGGGGTCTAAAGGGCAACATCCGATGCTCTTGTGTGTATGTGGTTAAACAAAAAGGCCACCTTTCATTTTCATGAAGCCTTCCTGGTACAAAATCCATATTATAGTCGAGGCCCTAAAGTCTAAGTACATTGAATGTATTGTCTATAAATAACCTTTATAACAACCTGACACAAACATACAATGATGTCATTTATATTGGAGGTGTAAATCACTCGAATTGTGTTACAAATTTAATCGCTCCCCCACAAAAATTTGCCATGCTTCCTTGTGATGATGCTTCAACCCTATTGGAGAACAACCTCACAATGTAAAATGAATTTAAACATTATGTAACTTTATTATTGCCCCACATTCACCCTTTGGCTCACTACTCATGGCTAATTTGAGGTTATTTCAAGCACTAGGGTGGATAATATCATTTTATTTTCTCTTATGTATAGTATTATACATTGACACAATTGATTTTGTTTAAAAAACAAAATATTTTTATTGAGATCTCACTCCTTGTGCATTAGGGCTAGAGAGGCCTTGTCTTTGTGAGTGATCTATTCATTTCCAACTCCTTGTGTGAGAGAGCACTATAAGCTCCGTCTCATATGATGCAAATACAAATCTGAGTTAATACAAGATTCTCTCAGGATCCCATGAAGAAAATCAATTCTTTGATGTTGCAATCCTGCAATCTGGTTCAAAAAGGGCACCTTTTTGGATAGCCTGCCATAAGCCAAATGAGAACCTCTAAATCGACATAAATCTGTAAATCCAGGACTAACATGATGAAATAATCAGAAAGTAAAATAAATTCCATATACAACAAGATCTACAAAAGCATCCTCTACAACCCTATGACATAATGTCAGTCCATTGCCTCTTGCAGTGGACATAATTCCCCAATCAGTCAATCTCCCTCAAATCCAGTTCAGTACTCTGTAGACAATAGAGCTGACAAATGTTACGGAAAAGTTCTTACCCTCTATTACGGAAAAGCTCTGAGAATTTTGGACGCCAGATTGAAGGCAGATTAAGGGGGGAAATCCTTTTCTCTTTCTGGAACCATTCGACCCTAAAAAATACAATGGATTAGCCTTGAAAACAAAAATATAGCTTAGGTTTCGGCCTCAGATATCCTGCCTATTTCGGCCCTATTATAGCTTGATTTCACCTTTTGTTTTGACTTGTGTGAGGCCTAAATTATCCTGTAAATTTTTTTGGCACTCCAAACTGTGATCCAAGCCCTTGATTGTTTGTAAGAAAGCTCACAGTTAATTCAACCCTCCATCTCAAAAGAATTTTATTTCAGAGAGAAATTCTGGAGGAATTGATTTGGGAACCTTGTTCAAGCAAAGCATTGCATACATCTTATCAGTCATCTTGGTAAACAAATTCAGCATAGGGTTGTAAGGCACAACCATTTGAGGCATATCTCATTATTACTAATATTTTCCATTGGGCTGATCCAAGGGCACAACCTGATACAAAGTACCAATCTTAGGGTCTAATTTGGACATTTCCGACAGAGCAACTAATGTTGAATCTGCATTGTGATTGAAGCTTGTCCTTGAGAATCTTGCCTACAAACTGAGGTAAATCATGTTGCAGAAGTAAGATCTGGTATACCTTGTGCAAGTTTGACATTTGACAATGGATTTGAAGGGTATGTCTATAGCCCTCCTGTAGGACATATTTGTTGTATAGTGGTGGCCTAAATAGTGTCCTTGTAAAGTTATGAAGCTTATGCTTGTGCTACAATTCTGAGAAAAACTCTAATAATGTCCAGCAACCTTTATCTGAAGAATAGAATATTGAAATTGAAGGTTTGAATATTGCTAAAGCAAAAACTTATGATCCCACTAAATTTAGTGTATTTGTATCTCCATCACTGTCAGTTTTCGCAGATAGAGAAGGGTTTACATCTTCAGAAATAAGAAGGTAATAGTGTATGTGGAGCAGAACGTTAAAGATATCAATGAAAATATATGAAGGGTTTAATTTTGAAGCTTATGCTTGTGCTGCAATTTTGAGAAAATTATAATTAACTAACTGTAAGCGAAACACTGATTCACCCCTTCTCAGTGTTTCCAACATATAAGATATCAATGAAAAGGACCACAGTAGATAAACTTACTCAAAATATCATATGCTATGCAAGAATTAAGTATAGCACGCTGTTCAATTTTCTTTTCAGTAATATAGCTCATACTTTGGTTAGTCTAAACATTCGTACGAGTAGTGTGTTACATACAGTCACTCTGAACATCATCAGAAACAAGGCAGCTGCAGACAGGACTTATGTTAAAAATAGCTACAAACTTTACCGTTTTTACACTAAAAGGCAACGACAACCTGTGTACTTGAGTTAAAAATAGGACCCAAAAGAACCAGGAGAAGTTGATGCCTACTACTAATTTAACAAATGCAGTATAAATTTATCTTTGTTCTGAAAAATTATCAATATCAAAGAATTTGTAATGTTGCCATAGTTTCCCCCCTAATAGAGAAGAATTATTATTCAACAAAATAAATTATCCAAAATTGCATTTAAAATAACTATTCAAAACCATCTTCCCCTGTGTAGGTATACACTTTTTTTTTCAAAACAGTCATAAGAAATTTCTTTTCTATACCACATATAAGTACAAACTCATAAGTTACAGTTCAAAATTGCTCCAGAAATAACAAAAAGCACATCTTCAATTAAAAATCATATTCTTACAGCAATTTCGCATGATTCTATGGATAGGAAAATATTTTTCCTTGGCATAGGTTCATCATTGTCACATAGACACAAATTATAACATTCTACAATTATGGCTTATGTTATTTGACAAAATTTATTTTCAAATGGAAGTACCAACTAATTTTTCAACCTAATTATGAGCATGAATTTGCAGTCTAGATTCCAGGGAGCCTTATCTACTGCATACTTACCCACAACATCTTCAAATGGCACTTCTGCTTCATTGAGAGTACTAACAAGTTTTTTAACCTACTCCAAAGTACCATTCTATAAGGCAAACACACTATTTTCAATATAGTGCACCATAGGGAGCACTATTTTTAGTATAACTTTGAGGACTAACTCTTTCTCATTTTCTTTCCATTCTTCTCTCTTCTTCTGTGACCGTATGAATGAGGTGTTGGTCATATTACTGCTCAGCTTGGGTAGTCTAAATATCTTGATGTCATCAGGTGACTAAAATAGCATTTTTCCACCTCTGCTATAGGGGACCTTGCTTGGAGGTTTATACTACATTTGGAATCAATGTGCCTTTGTGCTTGGGGTGTGCCCATTTGAGGAAATGACTCCCCTCCTTCCTTAGCCGTCCCGAACACCTTTGGACTCCTAGAGCATGAAATTAGATGGAGGTAGATAGGTCAATCTTGAGATCTTTTTCATTTTTTGATTGTACAAATTGTTTTTCTTCTTACGTATTTGAGACTCCTAGAGCATGAAATCAAGTGTAGCTAGATTGATCAATCTTAGGAACTTTTTGATTCTTTGATTGAACAAATTGGTTTTCTTCTTACATCTTTGAGACTCCTACAACATGAAATCAACTGGACCTAGACGTATCAATCATGGGAGCTTTTGATTCTTTGATTGTACAAATTGTATTTTCTTCTTAATCATCACTAGCCTAAATTGAGATTGATCCTCTTCATTGCTTTGTTCCTTGTTCCCCTAAGATTGATTAGGAGCAGAATGAGCATCCTGCTAGCAATTCCTAAACAAATGCCCAAATCTGTGGCAAATATTACACTTGAAAGGTAGTTGATAGTAATACAATTCCTGAAGGAATATCCTCTCATCCAGCTATAGAGGAATGGCCTTCGTGATACCTTTATCCAACTCGACTTCAACACAAATACAAGACAAAAAATTGGCATCCCTTGTGTTCTGCCACTTCAAGTAACTTCCCAAATATACCATCAATATCCTTTAGAATAGCCTTGTCCCAAAATATCAACAAAAAAAATGGATGCAAACCCATAGCAAAACGAGGAGAATTTCTCCATTGGATTGAAGTTTAGAGACCAAGGATTTAGATACAGTGCAACAATGCATAGAATCCTATAAAATAAGGACCTCAGCAAAATATTAAATCCTAATCTTCTTCAGATATGAACAAGAAAGCAAAAAACACCTCTTGAAAGCGAAAAAACAGAGACATGTCCCTACATATTTGGAGCCCAATAGTCTGAGATCCATATATCTACTGCAATCGAAGTATGACGCAACCCAGTGAATTTACATATCAATGTTCATCCTATGAGGATGGACACTTTCCATCATGTTTCTAAGGTCTAGATCAACAGAGATGGGATCATTGCCTTCTTCACAAATTGGCTTGTTGGGGGCGGCTTCATAGGAATCAATAAGGCGGCTAATAAATTTACAAGAAATGTATTTGGATGATCAAAATAAAGGTTGGAAAAATTAGTAGACACTTCTAACATGAGCAGAATCATCCAGCTCGAGCAGTACTAAGGAGGGGTGTCCTAGCCCCAGGGAGGCAACAAAGATTCCAAATCAAATGCAACAACAATAGCTAGAAACCCTATCCAAGAGGAGATTGAGTGGAGCTATAAAACATATCATTTGCTCTCTTAATCAACCTATACCTTAAAAATACATGAAAGTTGTAAGTGCTATTAGTTATGTCTTTAATTTTGAACGATCTATGACATATTCCAAGATGGTCCATTATGTCTAGGTCGAGTGGTTGGGAGGAATGATCATTATCCTCCCCACCCAGCTTTAATTCTTGCAAGTGCAATGTTGGGCTCTTAGTGAGAATATTTTTTTGATGGCCTTAAGCCCTTTGTTCAGAATGCCATGAGCTTCTGGGGAATGTGCTTTACCTTGTGTACCATTCTCAAAAGAATGGGTAGTACCCGGTATGTATTTCATGGAAAAGAAAAAAACTAAAATTTAAATTAAATCTTTGTCTCCTCTTTAAATGCACACACACACTGTATATGTACATATGTATGTGTTTCAAGATGGAAATGAAATAGCCTAAAAGAATTGGAATTTATTATGATATTTTTTAAATTTCCCTTTACATTCTTAAATGAACAGACATGCATATGAAAGAATTTAAAATGAAATCAAGTTATTTGCAATGAAGGAAAAATTAACCTGAAAAGAAATCATGAGGCTTGTGTACCCTTCCAGAGCATATATTAATTAAGAAATGAATCATATCACAATTTGTTACTTGCATATGAGTATTTATGCTGAAAAAGGCATCTTGAGTCAAAGTGATATGGTTCAAACCTGTCAAACATGTTTTGCAATATAAACCAGTTTAGAGTCCATTCTAGAGTCTTTGTCAACATCAGGCAAGTCTCAGTGCCATTATCTTTATGAATCACAGGTTCTGCACTAGGAACCCACCACGGAATAGCCATGGAAAGCACACCCTTGTTCAACATCATGATTAAGAAATTGTCTTTGCACATGATAAACATTATAACATCATGAGTTGAAAGATATTTGACATTATAGAGTCACTGAATTCTTTGAAATTGAATGTTATTTACCGACACAGATGACCAAGAGATTGTTTGTATTTCCCAATCTGTAATTTTGAGGCTACAAAATACGCACACACAATAATGTCTCTAGTTTTTTGAATGCATATTACTCTTCTTTTGTATATCATAAACTTAAATTCTAATCTACAATCCATTTATCAAAGAGAGAGAGAGAGAGAGAGAGGACTTGTTGTTATAAAAATCGTGGATCTCAAGTGTGTCTTTCAGCTAGGCGAAAAATCTCAGAAAATAGAATATCCATTATAATGAAAATATCCCTAAACATACAACCACCACCCCAGTGAAAATAGTAAATGGCCTAAAAGGATTTTTATGGAGTGCCTCCTTAGCAAGATCACAAGGCTTACTACCTGATCCAAACCTGAGACACCATTGGTGAAGCCCAAACATGAAATCTCAACTATCCACCGAGTCACAATACACCAAAGCCCCTTTTCATAATAGTAATTGTATAAACGTTCAAAAAAGCGATCTAGATCTAAAATTGGCCCCACTTTTACTCTTCCACCCTTAAGAAGGTCCGAAGGATTTTCAATGTCACCACTTGGAAATCTTTGATAATCAGAAAGTTCAATCTCAGGGGATTCACTACTTAGCAGCCCTGCTATTGCAGAAGCCTCACCATGATACATTGTTGACGACCATTTAAAAAACCTCCTTGACACATTTGCACTCCACCTCTCACTGGACATTTTCATTAACCACATGGTGCAGTTTTAATACAAAACACCATTATACAAGGAGATCATTTCCTAGTGCAGGTTGATCTTAATTCTTGGGGCATTAGCCTACAAAAACAACAACACAGTGCACAACTATGTCATATAATTTGAGGTGCTAGATCAGAAAGAAATGTAATATTTCCATAATTAACTCTGTATAGTTGTGCATATCATAATTCCCAACACAAGTAACTTCTCATCCTACAAAGACAAACATCTTCTCTACAGAAAGAGTCAGAGCCTGATGACCCTTGTGAAGGTTTTATGCATAAACATTTATAACAACTCTCAAGGAAAATCATTTATTCAGTTTTCCATATTTCAATAACAGATTAGAAAATAGCATAGTATAAAATTATAAGTAATTCAAGATTATCAAAGACACATCCACTGTAAGCATTTATACATTCACTAGTGATGAGATTCTAATTTCAGATTTTGACACACACAAACGCACAATGCAACTCCTAATAGGATATTTATAGAGTGTTATAACACTCTCAATTATTGGTTGACTTAAATAGCTGATTTGAGGTCCACAAGTTAACTGATCAATGAATGCTATCCCTAAGAATACTCTAAATATGTGCAATCTACAAACTAGGATCCCAATCTCCATAACTGTAGCTTCGATTCAAATAATCTCAAATAATTTGAAAGAAATATATAACACACAAAAAGAAAAAAAACAATGCATAAAAGTAATAGAACAATACACACAAGTAATAGTATCATCTGAATAGAGTAGAGTTAGTATAAAGGTTGACCCAAAGATGAAAGCACAATTGTTCCCTTGACTATAAATTTACAATGATTTCATAAATTTACATGCTAAGCTCTAAAATTACTCTAATTATTTCTACTCTTTGAGCAAGTATCTACCCCCTACGTTGCTATAGAACCTGTAGCAATGAGGTTTTGGAAAGGTATTTTCCATTATATTGTCTTTATCTAAACTTAATGGACAACATACCATAATACCCACCTGTGTATGGAACAAATTTATGGCCCTGTATCTTTTACAGGAAGAGCCATTGCAGACATTTGATTTGCAGAAACTAGGGAAAAATAGATCCTAGAAAATTTTAAACATTAATCATTTCTAAAAAGCTTGCTACCCCTGCCTCTAGATCCAAGCATGCGGAGAAGCAAAAAAAACCAAATTTTTAACCCAAGGGTAACTGGTAACGATTAACTGGCGAGGGGCATTGCAAGTGATCCCAGAAAGAAGTGAAAAACATGTATCCACATGCACAAGAATCAAACCAGTCACCAGGATAACAACTAAAGCATGAACCTTAGCCACAGTAAAAAAATGAGTCAAAATCTAAGTCATTTGATCCTAATTGTCCCGAGTCAATCTGAGTTGAAAACTGAGTCATTGTATCTGAGTTGATCTGAGGCTGGGTTAAAACCTGAGTTGATAGGTGGTTCAGTCAAAGTCTGAGTAGTTTTAAAATTATGATTGTAGGTGCATTTTTCAGTGTCTCAATGTGAAATAAATCTATTCTTTGGTCTTCCGTAAAAGGAGCGTGAGCAGGAGCAGGAGCAGGAGGCCTAGGAGCGTTCCCATGCAAACACTGGTTTATTATTTAAGATCCAAGATTTTTCCTTTAATCCCATGTGTACAAGATATACCAATTCTAGCTATGAGTTTTAGTCCAGCATTTTGACATTGAAATCTGAATTTTGTTGTATGACTTGAGCTCATATAACAGTTAATACCTGTTGATTTTGTTAAAAAGATATACAAGACCTAATAACAATACAAGGGCATCAAAAAGAGTTCCCAAATATCAGATATCCATTGAATGCTGATGAAGTTCTATATCCATCTCTACATAAAATCATTAAATTAGTGCCTCTTCATATAGGTAGATACATTAAGATGCATTCATGGTCAAATTGTATAACTCAAATAGCCAGATTTTTCATGTCTTTTGTCATGTATAACATCAACTGACTTACTATATATAAAATATTACATATTTAAGTGCTTACACAGAAATTTTGTCTCTATTGCTGACTGATTGAGTTTGGGTTGCTTAATGATATTTATGCTTGCTCTGTCAGTTCCCATAGTAAAGCGCATCAGATTTTCTAATACTTAAATAAAAATGTTTTAAGACTTGTACTTGGCCTTGGAATCGGTTGAAGGTCTGCTTGGACCCAGCATAACGTAGGGCCAGTTTGAATTTTATAACTCCTTTACATAAATGTAATATACCAAACTGTAACACTGCTAGTTTTTCTTAAAACTTTCTGAGTTTTGGTTTGAGTTCTCAGTGATGAATTTATTAAAACATGTGTCTACACTCTGGTGTAGGAGTTCACTGTAAAATTTTTAACTTCTGGGCATTTAATCCAATCACTAACATGAACCAACATACTTCTCAAATCACAAATATACTCCTTATATCAACTCAGAAATAATTACACAATTGATACAATAATAATATAATCCACAAACAACCTTCTCACATTCATTATCTGAGTATATAGTGAATTAGACAGAAGTAAGAACTATATAAGTAGTGGAAAAAAATAGTAGGCAACACATAAATAGATATCAGCCCTCTTTGAATAATAGACCAGCTTTATTGGAAGACCAAGATAATGCCCAGGTACAGGAAATAGAACTATAACTCCCAAGTATAGAGACACACTTAATCGACAACTGATAGATGGGTATAACTAGCAGATTTGGTCACCATAAAGAGTCTATAGTCTGTCCAAATTTCCAGCAGAGGCTCTCATCCCAATGCAGCTCCAAATAGACACAAAATTGAACACCTATAAAGACAATATCCAACCCCAACACACAGCATCTTTGCGACACCCAAATAGTGGCTAGACTTGCTCATGTAGACAACAGAACGACCCAGAAAATAGCAGCGAAATGTTCCTTGCAGTAAGAGAACTCGTGTCTAGTAGAAAATGAGAGGGGATTCAACCTCCCTCTTCATAAGAATTCATGTCTCAACTATAAAACTTCAACCAACAAGGAAATGAAGGATTTGGGGTCTGTTCCAACTTCAAATTCCAAAATTTGTCTTATCGCAATAACGCGCGCCCTAAACCCTGTATTGCGATTTTCTCCATTAGGAAACCCTTGAAGCAACAAATACTCGAAAACCCATTCTCTGTTAAGAAAAAGAACAAGTGGAATTAGCACCGAACAAGCGGAGTGGGAAAATAAATTTGAATAGGCCGCCAAATTAAATTTTCATGTGTTTTCCCTTAACATCGTAAGACCGACGTTTTGGCTCCTAAAAGTCGCAAGATCGACACTTGGCCCTAAATGATGCAAGATCGACATTATCCCTAAACTTCACAAGACCGACGTATGTCTCCTAAACGTCGACATTCCGATGGTTTCACCTTGAATGTTGCAAGACCGACGGTATCTCTAAATGTCGCAAGATCGACGTATGTCTCCTAAACGTCGCAAGACCGACGTATGTCTCCTAAATGTCGGTATTCCGACAGTTTGTCCTGAAATGTCAGTATTCTGATGATTTTCCTAAACGTCATTGTTACGACGATACTCCAAAAACGTTGCTAGAGCAATGCTTGTTGGCGAGATTAAAAAAAATGAGAAAAATTGGGGAAATTTCCGCAATACGCCAAAAGTGTCGGAATTTTGACCATATGTACTAGTGACCTGTTCACGTGTTTCTTAACAGGTAATATCTCTAAGTTTTCTACATTGGATTACCTTGACATTTCTTCACACAACATCCATGTAAGTATACCTTCTTCCCTGGGAAAAATGCAAAATCTAACCAATCTCCTCCTTGCAGAAAATAATTTTGTCGGTGCCATCCCCCATGAAACAGGCAATTCAATTAAAATAATTTTTAGGTTTTATATCTCAACGGAAATTTATTGGGGGAAGAATACCTGCAACAACATTGAATTTTAATACCATGAAATTCACTTGCAGAGTGTATCAAGTTCTGAAAATGGAGTGTCTGAAAATGACATGTGTAACTAGGTAAACGTTTTTGGATTGTGGATAGATGTCACATGTGTAGAATGATTGGAAAGATGTCACGAGCTCGTAGAAAGGGTAGACGAAACTATCAAGTGAATTGATTCAAAATAAACACCTATGGACATATTTAAAACTAGAAATTGCACCATATGTTGCAAAGGAAACTTCGTAAGGTAGGGGGATATGAAAGAGTAGCATATAAGATAGAAGTAAAATTTTATGCAATTTTATTTATTTACTGGTTTTTTTGTTTATGTGAGAAAAATTTGAAATTCAAATGTTCCAAATTGAACTATATCATGGATTATAATTGAAATATGGGTTCATTTCTAAAAGTACTCTCTGTAGAATTAATTTGTGGAAAGTTATTTTTCATTCCTTAAATGATTGAATATTGTGATTGAGTGTAATATCGAAATTGAAACTCATAATGAGCTTTCATCTATGTTCAAACTATCTCAATTATAAGACCTACAAGATTTGTATCACAAACATTGTTTTACTTAAATATAGCCAAGTAGGTACACCAAGTGATTTTGAGCCAGAAAATTCAAAGTTTTAAATCAGGGGAGGTTGATGCAGAGTACCCTTGCTAACAAATATCTCCCACATTATTTTGGAATTTGGATGGAGGGCACATGATTAAATGGTGGGGATACATCCAATCATTTTGTTCCTTTTTAATCCCCACATTCAACAATGAATTCATTTGATTGTTAATTATTACCCTGCAGCACCTTCCACAACTTTACCAATGTGTTCTAAAAAAGAAGTGCCAAATATTCCAGTGAAAGGAAGAAGGAAATGCTAACTATTTTAGCCATTTTATGGTTGTCTTGGAGCACAAGGACGTGATCAAGCGTGTGTAAACAGTTGAGAAAATCCATGCCCAAAAGAAAAATGGAGCTGGTTCATGCCCAAAGGCTTCACCATCCATTCCCTAGATGGAAGTGATTCAACTTCTGTTGTCGTTACCTATCAATGTTCACGGATCATGCATTAGGTGGCTGTGCTAGTTGTAATTGAAATCACAGTATAATAAACATAGCATATCCTAAACATTCCTTCATAATAATTCCCACAATGAAAATAGATGTACCTGGAAATATGGACTATATATACCAAATTCCAAAAAAGACGAACTCATGCTTACCAATTACAGATAGTAAAAAGTGACCTCATGAGAAGGTATGAACGCTAACTCAACCCCCATATAGAGTGGTACATACACTACCTTAGCTTGAAATACCCTTCAAGATCTACTTTCAATGCCAAATCTCAAGAGACCTTTCTATTGAGGCTAAAGGTTTATATATACCCCACTTCCCCCTTACCATGCCTTTATCCCTTACATGTGGGATAAATAGTGTTTTAAAAAATGCATAACATATATATAACTATTAGCTAACTTCATAACAAATGAATAACATAGCAACAATTCTTAACTTAAAAACATAACACAAATAACCAATGTGAAAAAATCCTGAGCAGTTGTAACAATTGTCCAAAGGATAAATATAATCTGATATAAAAATAATTTTTAGTTTTCTAATATGGCACTCTTAAGATAAGAGTGCCAAAAATACATGAAGGTTAATAATACAATGGGTGATGTGCCTAAATTAGAAGGCTGAGACCTGAGAAAATTATTTTCAAGTTTGACTAATCCAAGGGTACATAACTGCTAATGAAGTTCAAAGTAGTATTTTGTTTTTTCTTGTAATTAGAGTCCTGGTATGGAACCTATGAATCTACTATAGTTAGAAATCCTATAGAAGTAGAGTGCTTCAGCTAGATGTAGAAAGCTTTGCTAGTTTAAACAAGTTTGAAATGGAAAACCACTGGATTTTCTCAATGCTTAAGAATAAAACCTATATAGTTTGCAGTATGTCAAAAATTTGAAGCATTGATGTAGAAGATATCACTTCTTTTATCTTCCTTCGATTTGAAAGATTTCATTCTGGTTCTTCATGATTAAAATAGACTTTCTTGGTAGATGATGTAGTCAGAAAATCCTCTAAGAGTAAAGCACTTGGTAGCTGATGTAGTTAAGAGTCTTGGTATAGACCCATGAATCTCCTATAGTAGGAAAATCTCCAAGAGTAGACCTGTGATCGTTTTCTCCACTTCACTTAAATTATTCTCAAGTCCCTTCCTCGTATTTTTATGTTCTCAGAATGAACCAAAACAATAAATATAATTAACAAGAACAAAAAAAACTTCCATATTGGCATGAGTTGATTCATGTACGTGATGTTTCAAATCTGATAAATTTGATTCCTCAAGCTCTGTTTGTTTTTGCTGAAAACTAGCAAAAGGTAACGAGGCAATGGGATGTTTCCCCATATGGATTTCATTCTGATCACCCTCACTCCCCACTTGCAAATCTTGTTGGAAAACATCTTGTCTGACTATTTCAGGTTTCCTCTCTTGGCATTGAACAAACTCGACCTCTGGAGAATTTTGAAAATCAGGAGATATTCTTGAAATATTATATAACTTGTTAGTTGCATATCCTCTGGAAACTCACTATGGTAGTCAAAGTTATCAAACTCTTTTGAAACTTTATTCATGCATTTTTTAAGTTCTCAAGCCGCTTTTTTCTAGCAAATAAGGCAAAATTTAATTAGATTAATTTAATGAGCGATACATTACCTATGCATGTCTCTGTAGGAATTAAATTAAATGGCCTGCATAGATGCCTATTCACAAAATGGTCAGCCAAATACCTACTTTGTATTGAGAATGATTAGAATTTATATAGGAATGTAATCATATACTTGAGAGGTATAAACATGCTCTACCTGTAATTGATCTCAATTAACCGTAAAACAACACATAAGTCAACCTACCCCAAGGAAAGCTCAATCTAGAATATGCCCATTATAAGCTCGATGACCTATTAAGAGCTTAATTTCTCAAACCGTTTCTTATTTATCTCTATAAATCACCCGCTACATCAGACATTTATGCTTGTAGTAGCCTTTTGTTGTTACGAAGCTGAGTAAATATTAACTATTATACAAACCCTACATGGCTTTCACTCTTGTCATGATGTCCAAAATCCATTTCTCCTAGCGTTCATAGATAAGGCAACATCCAATTAGAATAATTTAGCAAGAAATACATTATATATGCCTATTTATACCAAAAAAAAAAAAAAAAAAAGCCTGCATAAATGCATATCCTCAAGGTGATAGCTGATACCTACTTTGTATTATACCCTTTAAGCATAAATAATTGGGATTAATTGATGGTTAAGATAGAATGGGGATACCTAGGAAGGTCATATCTATTCATTGAAATGGCACAATTGATTATAATTAATTAGTTAGGAACCAAGTTTAATGTAGAATGTCACCATTTACTTGAAAGAGGTACAAACATGCTCTATCCACTAAACTGCATTGTCACTATTATTGTTGAATACAAAAAATTTTGTAACAACCGAAGTATCATTTTATACTTGTATTTTCACATTGAATGCTATATTTTTATTTCCAGAGTGCATTTAATATTATTGGCTACTCCTTCAGTTTTTTGTACAATGCTAAAGACATTCTAAAGACTTCATCACTTGCAGATCAAAGACATAACACCCTTAACACAAAAGAGATAACACCAACCATTTGTTTCCTCTATTATAATTTTCTCTACAAATGTGATGGCAAGTGTGCCCTGAATGTTGGGAATTTCATGGTTAATGTAGTATAATCTAAATAAAAATTTACAGTGTTCTATAGGAATTTGTATATGACTGCATAACCTGTCAACTACTTATATTCTAGCAAAGTGTTATACTAGATTCTAGTTCTGAATGTGTCCCTTTGGTTGCAAGTACTCTAAGCTCACATGTATACTCAAGTGTTTTTCTAATATTTAATAGAAACATGTTTTCTTTCCTTGAAAGCAATTCTATTAGGATCAACGCTACTTGCATTAATGGTATCCCAAGGAAGAATAAGATTAGGAGACAAGGAAAATGACATTTGCTTTGTCCATAGGCAGGAGGAAGTATGTGTTGTTGGTTACCGAAAGCATCAGATGGTGAATAAGCTTTTAGGAAAAGAACATATACATTTTTTTTCAAATTAAGATAGACTATACATGAAATTTAAAAAATTAGAGAAAAAGTAAGAGAGTGAGTCAAGATCAAGATGATCATATTGATTATCAAATATTTTATGCAAATAGACCAAAATGCCTTTGTTTAGTATTCTTTGGGGTTTTACAATTGTTTTGTCATTTTTTTGATTGAAATGTGGGATTTTTAATTTGTGAATCGTTGATGAAGAATGTTTAAATCCCCCATCCTAAAGGAAGGCCGATAACTACTATCATGGAGAGATTCACTATATGATTATTTTCTCTATATGTCCTTGATTAGATGGCAAGTTACAAAAGAGTGAAGTTGAAATCAGAAAAGAGTAGAATATATTTCTCTCAAGTATGACATTTATAGACATCAAGAATCTACAAGTAAAATGAACCAACAACCAACTCCACATGTACCTATATCCAAAAACAAAACATGTTTTTAATCGATGCTTCCAATCAACATGAACATGAGTACATGATCTTGTGAAAACAAGCCTTGGGCTAAGCTAAAAAAATATGTAGTAGATACAAACTAAAAAAATAGGAGGACAAATTGAATTGAGAATGAAACCTGCAACTATGAGGTGAAGAGCACTAGAGGCTACCATAGTGTTGCATTCATTAATAAAAAAATCACACATACACAAATATAATGGTTACATTTTGTTCGGGAGATCACAACAATCTCCTAGAAAATAAGATCTAAATCTAATCTTAGAAAACAATCTAAATATAACAATAACCATCTAAAACTGACAACGTAAGTTTCAATAGAGCAACAATATATTTCAATATATTTTAAAAATATATCTTGTTCTTTAAAATAAAAGATATATCTTTTAAATGAAAAACACATATTTTAATAATATATGAATACTTTTTATAATTGGTATAAATTTTAAATAAAATAATTTAATGAATATTTTTTTGAAAGAATAATAAAAATTGATAACAAAATCTTATATCTTATTTTAAAATTAAAAAGAAATTACTAAAAATTATGAAAACTATTAATGAAATAAAAATTATTATTATTAATTATATTTTTTATTCTTAGAAAATATTCTCTTTACATAAATTTTAATATATTTTTTCTATAAGTTTTGATTATATTTTGTTGTTAACAAACATCAATTATAAATTATTAAAAACTATAATTTACACTTTTAAGATACAAATATAATTGAAATTTTAAATATATACATTTTCAATGAAGTTATTTTATTTCAAATAATTTTATGTTCATACATATTATTTCAACCAAATAAACTAACAATTATATGCACACAATTCATGTATGAAAATAAGAACTCACCATAGGGTATCATTCCTTCATCTATTGTAAAGCTTGCCAATGTTGATACAATCACCGCATATTGATACAATGATCTAAATTTGAATGCTAGTTTTTCTGTGCTAATTTCATTTTAGATATAAAACTTATTTACTGATCTTATGCTTGATGTATAGGTTCCCTTGTTGCTTATGTATGTCAAATAGGTAATTAAAACTGAATTTTAGGAGTAAATTTTAAAACTTAAAGCATGAATTTAAATGATTATACAACAACAACAACATAAATAACAACAAACCATAACAACTGATCCATTAAAACAGAGTTTTGGTGAAGGATTTCACCCCTCCTGGGTTACATCTCCTTGGTCCAGCTCCATAGCTTGGGCCTCTGCATTAGCTCAATTGTGCACAAATTTTTGTTTACATGCATAAAATTCTCTTGGAACCTATTCCAATGAGTTCAAAATGTCAAAATATATTAGAAATGACTATTTATTTACTCAATTTGGTTATCACATGCTCTAGGCATGGCCTCCCCTCTTGGTGGCCCTCAGCTTCAAAATTATTCAAGGCAACAAAAACCTCTATAGATGAGATTCTCTGCCTCTGCAACCTGTTCCAATGTGTTCATAGCATGCCAATTAGCCAATAATGACTCTTTCCGAACTCAATTTGGTCGAAAATTGACTCAGTTATGGCAAAAACAAAATTTTCCCCAATTTCTCCATCAAATCTAGAAAATTGGAGTTAACTTCGACAAGTTTGGTGGAATCTTCGAAAATAGAAACTCTGCTAAAAGCATCGCTAATTAGGTGTAGGATTAATTAATTTTTAAGCTGTAGTTAACCGGTGGATAAGCGCGCTTAAAATCCTCTTAGTGGAGGTGCTAGAACGCACGTGGAGGAGGGTTGGCCCGTAGGCTAGCCCCCTCCTTCCGCCGTCGGATCCAGAAATCACGTTTAAATGTAAGTCTGTTGCATGCAATAATAATAATAAGAAATAATTTTCAGCACATAGAATTATAAACCCAAATTCAACCCTAGGAGGTCATTGGAAAAATTTAACCTTCACAAAATAAACTGGCGAATCCCATAGTGACACTTGTCATAGTCTCATTGGACAAAAAATGAAGAAGATTCCTTGAACGCTGGCTGGGCTACCATGTTATCATCCTGTACCTGCTCTGTTATTTTTTTTATAAAAATTTTTCTGTTTTGAACGACAATCAACAGACCATAACTCCTTCATCCGAACTTGGTTTTCAAAAAAACGAATTGTGTTGGATTCCTTGCGACGGGCTGGTCACTGTCGTTCTAGTTTCATTCAATTATGGACACTTTCATTTTTGAGCTAAAATATTGAGCCTCGGATCATTCCTCCGTGCTAGAAGCCTTTTGGACCCCAAAAGCTCTCTGATTACTGATCATGTGGATGAGGGTATTGTTCCCTCACCCTTCCAGTCTCTATCCATTGAAATTTTCCCAATTTCATCATTTGGAGCTTTTCACAAAAGTAAACTTTTTCCTAGATTCTTGCCACCTTCTCTTGCTGTTATTGACATCATCATGCTGCAATATTCTTGAATTTATAGAACAACAATCTATTCTTTCAGAAACCATCTTGTTTCTACCTTTGTAAAAAATCAAAGGAAACTTAAAAACTTTCTCACCTTGCACACTGTCACCATGGTGATTTTTAGCTGATCTCACTTTGTACTTGCGTTGACTCTTGACCAACTATCTTTGCCATTGCCATGTACCTTTTGGAAACCAACAATAAGAATTTTTGTAACCCATGTCTTCTTTACCAAGTTGCTTTTTCGCTTTCTCTTTGACCTTTTCACTCTCTTGCATAGGCATCTTGTTTCCAACAATTCTCAACACTACTGTTGACTGCAACAAATATTTTACATCTTGTTCACCTTCTTTCAAAGACAACCTGTTAACATCCTGAAACAACTCATTACAAGCATAAGAATCTTTTTGAAAAGTTTGATTCAACACATATCTTTGTTTGATCATCAACAATGTCAAATTGTGACTTGCATTCACTATCCTCTTCATTTCACTTGCATGTATAAGAGACAAAACTCTCTTCTTCTTATGCGCTCTAATTATGTACTCAATACCATCCTTAAACTAGTGATAATTGTTCTCATGGCGATGAAATACTGCTTTCCTATGATACAAATAAGGACTTCCCAATACAATACCTGATATCTCAAGCAGCACCACATCAAGCTCAACTTCATTAAGAAAGTTTGAGTTGGTGGCGAATCTTAGTAAGCACTTCCTTGTAACCTGCAAGTTTGCATTCTTGCATATCCAACCCAAAGGATATGGTCTTGGATGTCTAATAGTTTCAAAGCCTAGCTGCTTAACAAAGTCTTCGGATATCAAGTTAGGTTCTGACCCACTATTAAAAAGTGTATCAATCTTGGTATGTTTAGAGACAACTCTAATATGGAAAATTTATATTCTTGTATCTTCATCATGAGTATCATTTGAAGAATTTGAAGAATTAGTGCTTGCAACATGTTTACCTTTCAAACCCATGGCTATAATCTTTGTCTCATCTCTTGAATCTGACCTTAAGTCATGTTCAACTATAGCAACAATTTTTCCCTTCTCTTTGGCTTTCAGTCTATTTGGTTTCAATTTTGGATGAAGTTGCCAACAATGGTCTTCATCATGGCCAGACTTTGAACAATTTTTGCATGCAAGTTTTTCCTTCTCTCTTTTTATAGAGCTATTTATTTTTCCTCTTCCATAAAACTTTCCTTTTCCTTTATCCTCACTTTCACTTTTATCATCTATGTTTTGTTTCCCTCTTGCCTCCAAGTGTGTGGCTTGAACACAAAATTCATCTAAATTGCTTGGGTTAAACATAAGAATAGTATGTTTAAAATAGGAATGTAAACCCTCAATGTATTTCAAGAGTGTATCTCGGGAATTCAAATTTATTCCTAACAACAAAGCTCTCTTTCTAAACTCATGGGTATACTCTTGAACTATTTGATCCTTGAGTTGCTGAAATTTTTTCCAACTCATAATAGATTTTTTCATATAGGCTAATGGATAAAACTGTCTTTTAATGGAATAAATAAACTCAACCCAAGAAATGGATATCTTACCATGGATTCACATTTCCTCTTGAGTCTTTGCTTCCCACCAAACTAGTTATGCTCCTTCTAGCCTTAATGAATCCAACTGGATCTTTATGTCGTGTTCATGAAGGTTTTGAATTCTGAAATACACCTCCAATTGATGTATCCAATTGTCAATCCTCTTTGCATTTACCTAGCCATTGTACATAGGAAGTTCAAACTTGATGTCCAATTTGAGTAATGGAATTTTTCCATTTGTGGCTTTTGAGTGATTGTGAGTGGTATTTGTGGTGGAAGTGGAAGATGATGTTGATGGCGATGATGAGGATGATGAAGATGGTGGAGATGGAGGTGGATTTCCTCCGCTTCCCTTTGAACTATTCTTTTCATCCTTGTTACCATTTGAAGTTCCTTCTCCATATGGAGGCTTAGAACCTTCTCCTTCCATCCCAATAGTAAATACATCAAACATAACTTTAACCATCATCTTTATGTCTTTGAATTCTCTCTTGACATATTCCTCTTCTAAATTTCCTTGAGTCTCTCCAACACCTGACATGATGGCTATGGATTCAAGATCAACTTCTGATGCTTGTACCTCTTCAATCAACTCAGCTTCTTGTACAATTTGCACCTCTTCAATATCAGCATCTTGAGACAAAACTTGAGGTTCTTCAAGTGCAGATATGAGTGTAATTTTGGGTGAAGATGATGCTCTTTCAACTCTCCTTCTTCTGGTCCTAGCCTCAAGACTTGCAACCAACAACTTCCCTTCACCTTTCTGCAAATTCAACCTTGTCATCATCACACATTTGCAACCATTAAACTTATACAAATCTTTAAGTAACTATCAAGAAAATAACATTGTCTTTCAACCTTGCTCTGATACCAAATTGATCTAAATTTGAATGTTATTTTTACCGTGCTAATTTCATTTTCAGATATAAAACTTATTTATTGATCTTATGCTTGATGTATAGGCTTCCTTGTTTCTTATGTGTGTCAAAGAGGTAATTATAACTGAATTTTATGAGTGAATTTAAAAACTTAAAGCATGAATTTAAATGGTTGAACAACATAAACATAAATAACAGCAAACCATAACAACTAATCCATTAAAACAAAGTTTTTATGAAGGATTTCACCCCTCCTTGGTCCAACTTCATAGCTTGGGCCTCTGTATTAGCTAAATTGTGCTAAAATTGTTGTTTACATGCATCAAATGATCTTGGAACCTATTCCAATGAATTTAAAATGTCAAAATATATCAGAAATGACTATTTATTCACTCAATTTGGTTACCATATGCTCTAGGCATGGCCTTCCCTCTTGGTGGCCCTCGGCTTCAAAATTATTCAAGGCAAAAAAAAACTCTGTAGATGAGCTCCTCTACCTCTGAAACCTATTCCAATGTGTTCATAGCATTCCAATTAGCTAATAATGACTCTTTGTGAGCTCAATTTGGTCGAAAATTGACTCAGTTATGGCAAAAACAAAATTTCCCCCAATTTCTCCTCAAAATCTAGAAAACTGGAGTTAACTCCGACAAGTTTGGTGGAATCTCCAAAAATAGAAACTTCGCTAAAATCACCTCTAATTAGATGTAGGATTAATTAGTTGTTAATATTAAGTTAACTAGTTGATAAGTGCACTTAACATCTGCTTAGTGGAGGTGTTGGAGCGTGGTCACAAGGTGTGGTCACGTGGAGGAGGACTGGCCCGCAGGCTGGCCCCCTCCTTCCATCTTCAGATTTTGAAATTGTGTTTAAATGTAAGTCCGTTGCATGCATTCTCATTGTACATGGCCCATGGCCCAACGGTGGAGGCATGCAATTGCTGGGGGGAGGTCACGAGGTTGAACCTGACCTCCGACCCTCCCTTTGTTATTTTGCAACCATATATTTACACACGATCCATACTTTACATATCGCATACCTCTGAAATTTAGTTGAAAACCTTCGAACTTTAATACGTCGTATCACATACATTTAACAAACTGTATAATATGCCACCGTGACATATGTTGATAATCGCCACCATCCAATAAGTTCAATCAAACCATATAATATGTGCCTCAGATCCACCGTGATAAGAATATGCAGTTCAACCATATCATATGTAAAAAAAATATGAAACCATGATATCATATGCATGTGGACTTTAGAAATATGGGTTTAAAACAAATATGCAGATTATTAATAATATTTATTAAGATTGTAATATATCTATATATATATATATATATATATATATATATATATATATATAATTTCAATCTTAAACCCAATAATAATAAGAAATAATTTCCAGCACATAGAATCATAAACCCAAATTCAACCTTAGGAGATCATTGGAAAAATTTAACCTTCACAAAAACTGAAGAAGATTCCCTGAATGTTGACTGGGCTACCATGTCATCTGTTATCACCCTAGTAATTCTCAGGTTGTGGG